>CAUYON010104153.1:0-35360 GCA_963573935.1 Arctocebus calabarensis | reverse complement strand
CCCACCACAACGCCCGGCCATTTTTTGGTTGCAGCTGTCATTGTTGTTTGGCGAGCCCAGGCTGGATTCGAACCCGCCAGCTCAGGTGTACGTGGCTGGCGCCTTAGCCCGTTGAGCCACAGGCGCCAAGTCTAGCTGTTTTAAGGATTAAAATATAATAAAAAATATAGTGTTTGGCAGATTGGCCAATTTTCAGTATCAGGGAGTAGCAACAATTATAATATTGTATATTATATTGTAATTGTACATGCAACTTAAAACCATAGGTCAAAAGAAGAAGCTGTAACCTCCAAGAAGTTACTTAATGTATAATAAAAAATACTATAAAAAGCAATAAAGATTAGCTTTCTATGTAATAAGGATGTTTGTAAGTTCAGAAATTCATATTAACATCCATAGAATCTAAATTACATTTTTAATTTTTGTGAGTTCTCCCCCATTTTATGTGAGCATTTTAAGCCACAGAAAAGTTGAGAGAACTGTATACTGAAAACCCATGTACTCATCACTTTGATCCTACAATTAACATTTTACTATATTTGCTTTATCACATGTCTATACAACAATCTGTTTTTAAAAAAGACATTTCACATTTAAGAACACCAGGACATTTGCTCCTAAACATTTCAATGTGCACATCATTAACTAGAGTTCTACAATGAAGATTCTCTTTTTCACTTCTAGGTAAAATGACACACAAATCTTACCTCTTGATATTTCTGACAAATGGATATACCTCTGTGACCACAGCCCTGTTGATACACAGATTTTCTATCAATATATAGAATATTACTCTTACTCTAGAAAGCTCTCTTACCTACATTACATTTTAAGTAAAGAAGCTATAAGGTAAGGGGAAAAAACACCAGGTTCAAGAATCAAAGGATCTGGGTACCAATTTCATTTATATGATTTATTAGAAACATACACAAGTTGCAGCACACAGGCTCTATGTGTATCTCTCCCCGCCCCCAATTCATATATATCTATCTCCTCAGTTTTTTCAACCATAAAGAAAAAAAAAAGACAACACCCATCTCACAAGGTCTTTTGTAAAGGTTAAGTACAAAAACACCCAGAATATAGTTAAGTGTTCAGTAGAGATAATCAAATAGATATCATTACCTTGGTACTTTCTCTCTACCTTCCTCCCCACCTCTCCCTAGTCTCCCCAATCTGAGGATGTTATTTTGAAAAAGAAAATGGTAAGGACAAAAAAAAAAAAAAACAGTTACATGAGAGATGAGGGGGAAAAAAGGCACCTCTCTGCATAGGCAGTCCTCTCCCAATTTATCCATGGTGACTTCAGCTAATTAAACATCTGTCTCAACGGTCTCCTCAGCAAATTATTCATCCCCACTTTGTGACATTGATTGTTGGTTGCAGCCTTTTCCCCATTCCCAGAAACTTCTAAGAGTTTACTCACCAGGCACATGGCAAGGAATGATGCAGGGTCCCCATTAACCCCCTACAGTTGCCCTTGGTGCCAGTGTTGTTCATAATGCTGCCAGACGTGCCCTTAGATCTGCCTCCCCAAAATAAACCATTAGGGGTGACAACATTTTTGTCTACATTTCTGATTTCCAGATTGTGATGCATTTTCTAAGTACTATGACATGTACCAGACTATTTAACAACGTATTAACAACAATTTAGCTGAAAATCTGTTTTATAAGTGGTTTTGATGACAAAACAAGCAGGTAATATAAGGTCTCGAATAAGGTGCAAATGGAGTTTGGTAAATTACCAGACTCTCTTTTTGAACACACAAACAAAAGCTTTGCTTGTGATTGTACAGCCAGTAGGCAAACAAGTGAAGTTACTTGGATACATGTCTTTCTCTCTGTATTAGTGTGTGTAAGTGTGTGTGCCCCTGTTTGGGCAGGAAACGGGGAGGTGAGGTAGAGGAGAACTGGGTTCTAAACTACAGAGCATACCTTTTTTTTTACTTTTTTTTTTAATTGAGTCATAGCTGTGTACATTAATGCAATCAAGGGCACATAGCATATCTTAAAAATGGTATTCTGAAATTTGACTTATTCTCAATTTCTTTTTCTACTAAAAGAATTGATGGGCTGAAGAACTATCCTTTAATAAGATATGGCTAAATAAACTCATTTAAAAATACTAAACTGGCTGGGGTGTGGTGATTCATGCCTGTGATCCCTGTACTCTAGGAAGCTAGGTGGGTAGACTGCTTGAGCTCAGGAGGTCAAGACCAGCCTGAACAACTAAAAATAGAAAAATTCGCCAGGCATTGTGGTTGGCGCCTATAGTTCCAGCTACTTGGGAGGCTGAGGAAAGAGGGTTGCTTGAACCCATGAGATTGAGGTTACTGTGTGCTATGATGCCACAGCACTATACCCAGGGCAACAGAGTAATACTCCGTCTCAAAAAATAAATGATTAATAAATAAAAATACTAAACTACAACACACTAAAACACAGAAATACAAATTAAAATGAAATACTAACTGCTAACCATCAGTTTGGCAAAATTAAAGATGAATAACATCCAGTGCTGGCTGTAAGGGGATGGGAAAAGACAGATGCCCATATCACATCTTAGGACATTAAAGAATGCATATAAACTTATCAAAGGGCAGTTTTTTTTTTAACATTTTAAATAAATAAATCTTTGACAAGTAATCCTATATTCAAAATTCAGCATAAATGTAGAATGAATATTCATACCAGATTGTTCATTAAAGATTTCTATAATACTGAAAATTTCAAAAAATATAAACATTATTCAATAAAGAGCTAAGTTAAATAAATTTCCTAAAAAGATAAAAGTATGTGATCATTCTGATACAGAATAATGCTTATCATATATTTTTGAGTAAAAAAAAAGCAAATGTAATATCATCTATATTGTGTGATATCATTAATAAAAATATCTTTACTCATATACACTTTTCATTACTTCATTTAAGAAACTTACTGAATGACCTCCTATTATTTGACAGGTACCTTGACAGAGGTTGAGCATGTAAAATAAAAACAAAAATGGCTTGGCGCCTGTGACTCAATGGGCTAAGGCGCCAGCCACGTACACCTGAGCAGGCGTGTTCGAATCCAGCCCGGGCCCGCCCAACAACAATGACGGCTGCAACCAAAAAATGGCCGGGCGTTGTGGTGGGCGCCTGTAGTCCCAGCTATTTGGGAGGCAGAGGCAGGAGCCTCGCTTAAGCCCAGGAATTGGAGGTTGCTGTGAGCTGTGATGCCACAGCACTCTATCCAGGGTGACAGCTTGAGGCTCTGTCTCAAAAAATAAATAAATAAATAAATAAAAACAAAAACAAAAAACAGGGAAACGTATAACCTATATGCATATCTCTCTCTGTGTGAACTGAATAAAAAAAATAAAAAACAAATGAGTTACATCAAAAGAAGTTAAGGAAATCTTCACTTTTTACTTCACATACCTCAAAAATGTTTGATTCTTTTCAACAACTGTTTAATTTTACTTTAAATATGTGTATTTCTAAAAACCTATCTTTTACCATAACCTTCTTTTGAAATTAACTTCAGGAGATCAGGCAACACCTCCAAGCTATTTCAATTCTCCCTGTGCATTCAGCTTTAATAAAAGAAATCAGACTTTCTCATGGTATCCATCCCTGTTTCCTGAATAGAACACCTTCCACTCTTCTCCACACCTTAATTCAGGTTTCTATCATCCACTGGACAGATTTCTCAAGAGCTTCTGCACAGACGTCTCTGCTTCATGTTCTGTGGCCTCTAATCTATTTGTATAACACAGATGGTGTTTTCTAGAAGAAATTCGGATTGTATTGCCTTCCTTTCAACGACTTCTCTCTGTCATCAGAATAATGTTCAAATTCAACACAGTTTACAAACATGACCTAGTCCCAAAGGACCACTGCATTCTGGACCCTTTCCCATCCCTCTTCAGCTGCCAGTTTCTATTCATATTCAGGTCTAAGTCAGATAACGTGCTGAGGATAGTCTTCTCTGACTAAGATTGGGAGTCAGGGCTCCCTTCTTCCAATATGTACCTATAATAATTGACTGTTATCACAATTGACTGTTTATTTGCTTGACTCCCCAACCAAACAGTAAACCCCTTGAGGGTAAGGACCATTTCTTGGTCTCTATAAAATCCCCAGTACCGGGTGGTGCCTGTGGCTCAAAGGAGTACGGCCCTGGCCCCATATACCGGAGGTGGTGGGTTCAAACTTGGCCCCCGGCCAAACAAACAAAAAAATCCCCAGTAACTACACAGTGCCTGTTATATTATAAGCTCTAAGAAATGAACATACCTCTTCTATTTTTGAGTATACTATCAGGGCTGGCCTGGCTGCATCTGGCCACAGCTTAGTTCCTGCTGTAGATTACTCTCCGCCCACTTCCTGCTCCAGTAATTTGGGACTTACATGTTCTATGACTACATCTCAAAGCACGTTTACTCCTCTGCCTGGAATGTTCTTCTTCCCATTTACCCATTTGGCAAAGTTCTAATTAATCTTCAAAAAACCCATCAAAGAAATCACTTCAGAGCATCTTTTCTTAGTTCCCTACCCCACCTAATAGTTTCAAGTACTCCCTTATCTGCACTGCTTTAGTAGCTTGTATACATCTGCTCGTCAGTTTACTGTGTTTTAGTGCATCTTTTTCTGTGTACTCACTGGGTTTTCCGTCTGATTTTTAGTACAGCCCTGGTACAGAGCAGGCAGGATTTGATGATGACTACTGAACTAAACAGGGATCTTATTAGAGCCATACAGCACTTAAGACCACACAGCCTTTTCATACGGTGCCTGGATTAATCCTTATGCAACCTTTCTCATGTTCAAATTGAGGGAGTGAAGCTCAGAGAGGTTAAGTACCATCATTACACATACAGTTTCTTAATGTTAAGACAGATTTTTCTTTACCTTTTTAAACATTGCTACATCTATCTGTATGAACTACTATGAACTTAGTAGTGCTCTGGAATTACTCCCTAGTAAAACCAGGAGAAGGTCCTCTGACTTCAAACTGTTTGTACCTTGCACACCACCTCTCAGCCTCTTAGGGGATATGTCTTTTCCTTTCATTCTAGTTTTTTGTTAATCTAATCCATGCTTGTGACTGTCCCAGATGAAGTGAATGAATGGATTTAGTAATGGAAAAGGAACTTCTAAAAGATTAGCGACTAGCAGGAAGAGTAAATGCTGGTCAAATGTAGTTTTGATGAATGATAGATTTCAAGTTTTTCTGATGTGGCAGTTGGGAGAGCTCGTAACACCCTTCTAAAATAATGGGTTCTCTAAAGTGGTTCCAAAAGATTTTTGCTTGACATAAATTCTCTAATTTTCCAGGCTTTCTGGATAAAATAGTTGACTGCAATGCCATCTTTAATGTGCTCTGCTCTGTATTTGAGAAGATCCATCAGGAGTTTCAGAGCATTCCAGACAGGGGGAGTCTCAGGCAAGATGAAACAAAAAGATAAAGAAGCCGAGAAGGGAGGCAAGGAGGAATATTTAACTTAGGGCTTCTTGCCAGGGCACTTCTGAGTTATACACTTAAATACACTAGAAACACTGTAAGCATATAGTAAATTACAACCTTAATTTACTATATTGTTTTCCCACTGGATCGTTAGATACTGAATATCAGGTCTTTACTTCTTATTTAGCACCCATGCATGACTGGCATCAGCATAATTATTTATTCTTTCATAAGGAGGAACAGTTGTCTGCAGAAATTACTGCCTTTTGACAAGGAACATTTAAATAGTTTTATTTACCTTTTATTCTTTTTATGTTTTTAAGGATGACCTGCTACAGCATAAGGTATCCACATATCTGTGTCTCTGCTTATATATTTACTTTCATAGATGAAAGAGTTAACTGGATTTTCTGTCTTTATAATCACACAAATGTAGGCCTCTGTTCAATCCTACAGCTAGAAGATTCTTTAGTTTACTTTAGTCCTTGGAGGGAATTTCAGGCTAGAAGTGTTAAAAACCCTACTTCATCTAAAACGCATGGGGATTTCCCTTTTTCATAGGGCAGCTCAGGACAGGTGGATGTTGCTTTAAGAAAGCTAGACATAAAACATTAAAACTGACACCAACACAGACAAACTATGCAATTACAAAAAGAATTCCTGGCTTTATATCCAGATTCACCACAGGGTTCCTTTAAATGCTGCACTTCCCTAGTGCATTTAGATCTCAGAATCAATGAACATTTCTGTTTACAGAATTTTAAATTTGTTCTCCCATTAGGGTTCTAATAAGCAACATGGTACGAATAAAAAGAATATAGGTCAAAAAAGGTCAAAAAAGCTTAGGCTTCAATTTAGATTCACCGTTTACTTACTAAGGAAACTTGGGTGACTTTAACTTCTCTTATAGCTAAGATAAAGGAGGCGCAGAGAAATAAGTACCTAACTACATATATATTAACAGTTATCATAGTTCCTTAATTCTAAGAAGCACCTTTTTTCCTTTACTTTTTAACATTTATAAAGCCTTACATATAAGGTAAAATGTAATCAAATCTACTTTCTAGGGGTGTCATGCATATTAAATGAGGTCATATCTGTAAGTACAAAAAAGCTACTCAATCCAACGGTTCTCTTCTATCGGGAAGAGATCTTGCTTTTGGAAAGACCAACTAACTCCTCCTCTGACACGAAAATTCCTTTACAACACTCTTGATAAATAATGAATTCATTTGTGTACAAATTTCTAAATCTATCTGGCATGAAAGTAAGGTCTACCATGTGTGGTATTGCAGAGGCTGGCCCTACTGCCGCCAGCCCACTACACATCATCCACGTTAGGTCACAGGCTCTAAATTCTTTCTGTCCTAGCTGCCTGGGTCTCTGCCTGCTCTGTATCCCTCTGTTGTAATGCAACCACCAAGTCTGCATTTTCCCCCAGCTCTTTCATATACTCTGACGGAGAAGACTAAATGGATCCAGGATATACTGCTGAGGTAAAACTCATAGGACTTCCTAATGCACAGATGAGGGGAGACAGAAAAGGTAAATATTCAGATAGCCATCTGGATACCTGTCTTGGGGAAGATGGGGAGATGATGGCACCATTTACTGTCCTGGGCACCTGCTGTATCTTCTTATAGGGTCAATTTCATTACAACATTTTTTGGGCAGGTGAGAAGGGGTTAAATAAAGCAAACAGTGAAGTAATCTGCAATGTTCTTTTTATGTTAAAACAAAGTAAGTTAAAGTTTTGATTGGTAGTGTCCCACACCCACACCTCAACTACAGCTTAAATGTGCTCTCAGAGGAAGAGTTCCTTGAATACCTTGTAAGATGCAGTGAGCTCCCTTGCATCCTGTTTTTCTCTCAGCCCCTTATGTTCACTTTCCCTCTAGAATTTAAGGCCCTCCTCAGCAAGGGCCTTGTTGATGTGCTTTGTCGCTGTCTCCCTCTGAACAGGTCTGACACATGGGGCACATGATGGGTGAATGTATAACACGGCTGCAGATACATTAGGGGCAATTACATGAATTTTTAAGATACAACGTAAGAATCCAGTGATGCCATTATTACTGGTCCCTCAGACCAGAACTCCACGCCCTGTGCTATTTTAGTATTTTAGGGAATAATGTTTCAGAAGCCCTAGACTTAACTATCTAATTGGGGAAATTCTAGGGGAAAGAAAGTAAATTAGCAAACAATAAGGTGCTCTGTGGACGCAAACAGAGAGGTTAAGAGGAGTTCCTACTTGAGAAAACTAACACTTTTCTTTCAAGTTTTAGGTGAAATTTTATAACAGAGAAATATGAACGAATCCTTCTAGGCTTATTAACAATATTGTAAGAATTTTCTTAAAAGGATCTTTAGACTAATAAAAACTTGTCTTTTATATCAAAAGGCAAGCAAAGATGAGGTAAGAAAAATATGCTTCTGTTCAATCTTTCTGCAGATAACACAGAGAAAACACCTCTATTTCATAATAATAACAAGTATGGAACAGAGCTATGCAGAAAACTATTCTGCTTGGTAAATCTCACTTTGATGATTTCTCTCTTTTGTAGATCAAGAGAAACCTCTACTTCGGTGTCAATTTAAAAACTGAAATTGATCTGTCTCCATTTCTCAACAGCGTCTCTGTCATGCCCAACATCATGCTTCAGAAGGCTGGTTAACAGCATTTTTAAACAGCAATAACAAAATACTAAGAAGCTCAGAAGGTCATTGATTGCGAGGGTGACCTTAGCAGAAAAAGAACTTGAAGATCTAAAGCCTTTATACAATAAATAACAGGTTAGTATATTTTACTGGCTAAATCAAAGGACCTGACTACTACTCTTTACTGTGTCAAAAACACACTCACCCAATTATTAACATTGGTAAAGAGGTTTTATCTAACTCTTCTAAAACTAGATTCTCCAGTTACAATTTTCTTAAACAGTGGAGATTTTCTGCCAACTCAGGTAGACTCCAAATGTCAAGTAGGTCAGTAATAAAATAAAAAGTTTGCAAGAAACTTTAAAAGAGACATTTAAACTAGGCCTTAGCAGAGAACTGACTAGAATATGCTATGAAAAAACCACTAAAGTTAAGCACATGAATATTAACAGAAAAAAAACCCTGCAGTATTCACAAATAGTTATGACTTGATGAAATAATTACAAATAAAGCAACTCAAAATTTTAGATCAGTTACAAATGCCTGTAATGATATCCTATCCCAAAATGAAAAACGATTTTGAAACCCTAAGGGTTTCCATTGCCAAAGCTATTTACTTAAAGAAGACTTCTTTTGCTCAAACATCTACCACCTTCTGATTTTTTACAAATTAAAACTAGGGAGGGAGTGCCAGAGGGAAAAACAACAGAGTATTTAAATATTAGGAGTACCATCAAGCCCACATATTGATTTATTAATAAAATAGTTTAAGTTCTAAATTTATTGTCATTATTAAGTGAAGATCTGTGTGGTCAGTTTGAAAAAAAAGATAAAGGGCATTAAAGAAATACACTGACAGCTTACCAAAGGAATTCTGGAATCTTGTTCCAGTGTAACTAACCTCTAATGAATAGTCCACATGGCACATATTGTTTAATTTGAGCGGGTATTTCCCTGCTTCTCATTCCAGCTAAATAAGAGCAGCAAAAAGGCAAGCATTGTCCTACACTCAACCAGGTAAAAGGTGTCTGAAGAGAGAGGTTTCATGATTCTAATCCATAGGACATGGTAGGCACCTTCTTGCAAAGACCAAGTAGAAGTAATTGTGGTAAAGGCTCTGGAAGTGTATCTCCAACCTGGCATCTCTCCTCATCAAGTTCATGACTAGGTTCATGTGAGTATTAAGCATTTCACAGACAACTGTGAACACTAACACATTTTTTAAAAGTAAATATACATGGTGTCCTCCATGACAAGAGGATTTTCATTAATCAACTTCAAAAAGAAGTCCATTCCACAATACAAAGTTCAAAAACTTAATATGTATCCTGCCTTTACCAAGTTAACCTGAAATATATATACCTTTGCAAAACTGAAGATTCTTCTATTTCATGAGACCATATTTAATAAAACTATAGAAAGACCTTCTTAATGTAAGAAGCTTTTTGGATTAAGAAAATGGACACTTTTATATAATCCTAGCACTCTGGGAGGCTCAGGTGGGTGGATTGCCTGAACTCACAGGTTCAAGACCAGCCTGAGCTAGAGACCTCGTCTCTAAAAATAGCCAGGCGTTGTAGTGGGCACCTTTAGTCCCAGCTACTCAGGAGGCTGAGGCAAGAAAATCACCTGAGCCCAAGAGTTTGAAGTTGCTGTGAGCTAGAACACCACAGCACTCTACCAAGGGCAACAAAGTTAAGACTCTGTATCAAAAAAAAAAAGAAAAAGAAAAAGAAAAAAGAAAAGAAAAGAAGAAAGTGGGCAGTAATTCATGTAAATGTATCATTCTCAATTGGCCTTGCTCTCTAGTATAAAAAAAAATAAATAATGCAGACCACTGTTTTTTGGATAATAAGTCTAAACTCTCTGTCAAGGATATGGTAAAGACCCTAATGGAAATGGCAGTGATGTGTACACAAAGGTAAACGTAAATAAATCTGTGTATGATAAATTCTTGGCATGGACATAGATAAACAGGTATGTAACTGGACAGAGCTGACGGGAGACTGAAGGAAAGACATTGGCTCAGGTGTATCTGAATAAGTTCACAGGGGCTTCGTGGTCTAAAAAAATCTGTGAGGGCAGAATTTCTAATGAGAAGGTTAAAAAAGTTGTACCTCCTCGTCGGATAATTCAGAATAATGCCTTCTTACAATATAATGAATTATATCACAAATATACTCTATGTAAAAAATTTTAAGAACAAAACAAGAGAAAGAACCAGAATCCTAAAGGAAGAAGAATGCTAATCAAATATCTTGGATTATGTAAAGCTGTTTAGAAGCTATTATACTGGCACCTGGACCCCAAAAATATCTCCTTTCCCTTGGCAAGGAGTAGCTATGCCTCTTCAATCATCCCCTAAATGCAAAGAAATTTGACCCCCATGCAATGGATAAAAGTCACCCAAAAAATGAACAAAAGAGGTGTTTGGAAAAACCAGAACACCATTCATCCCAGTTAACGACTTGTTCATTATGAGTGATGATGGATAAAGACTTCTCATGCTGAGATGAAATCAAGATTTATATGCATTGTTTCCTCTCCCAACTTGTGGGAAGATCATCATCATTTAATTCTATCTCTGCGGCCAGTGATGGGCATCCAGAGAGCTGGTTATCAAACGGCGCAGTCAGCTGGCAAAAGCCGAAACGTGCAGTTGGCACATCTGGACGGAGCCGCCACAGCCGAGGGTGAACAATGACTCCTGGCAAGCGTCCAAATTGCTTGCAGACGCTAGCAGGTCTCATCTACAACCGCCTCTACCAGCATCTCTCTCTCTCTCTTTTTTATGAGAATCAGATTTTCATTGCTCCATTCAATTGCTCTCCTCTGCCATTTTTTACAGCTCTTATCGTTTCCTTGGAATATGGCCTTGAGACAGCTCATCCGTGTCCTTCACTGTGTTATCTCTTCTAACTTTTATTAAAACTTCAGCTTTCATCAGAAGATAGCTAATTAAATCTGGAACAGATTATATGCCTCCCTTTAACACAGCACCAAACTATTTTCTTCAACCTGAGCAATGCTTTTTTTCTTTCCAAAAGGTGAAATTGAAAGTGTTTAAGAAGTCTCTTTATTTACAAGGCTAAGATACTTCGCAAGTCATATATGAGTTAATTTATATTAAAGTGTCTCTAGTATGACAAATCTTTGATCTATTTCCCCCAAATAATTATTTCTCAACACTGCTAATATTTTTTCTTATATAAATATCATAGCTAATACTATAAGCTTATTTTCCATATACAGTTGGGCAATAAGGAATTAGATAATAATGGGTATTTGTGCATATCAAATGATTTATCTTTTTTAAATCTTTTTTTATAAGCTTGCACTCATTAGTGCCGAAGACAAACTTTTCCTTTTTTTTCCCATATCTCAAACACTAATAACTGTAAGTTCGCCCATGGAAAATTACATGAAAACATGAAATTAAAAGCAGCGATTCAAATTTAGGACTGATTTTGTGTTCAAGACAGCTTTACATCAACTAATCATTAGCACAAGTAGCTCTACCTTAATTTACCACAAATCATTAATGATGGAATTTCCATAACTGATATGAATACATTCTTCTCCAATATGCCACTGACCAGTCCCTTCCTGTGTTCCAGGGACAGTGTAAAATTATTTTTTTGCTGTAGACCTGCTAACCAAACCTTCCGGCAATGATATCTGAAACAATCTTGGCAGCCATCAAGCACACCAACACACCCACTAGCCCTGTCTCCTGCCCCACACTCTAAGCCTTTTTAATGAAGGGCTAAGCTTCCACTGTCAGGACATGATTTAACTATCCTACCTGAAATTTTCTGAGATCCTTTTCTTCGCTTCACTGCCTTTAGCAAGATTTCTTTCATTGTGACCTTTGTGTTGTCCACCTGAATAAGGGAGAATCCATGAGCAGCATTTCTGTAGGAAAAGACAAAAATTATTTCATCACCAACATTCAACCAGAGAGATATTTCAATCTTCACTGTGTTTAAGAAAGTTTTAAAGCAGGTGTACAATGAAGTGCCAATTATTTAATCTATTTCTAATGGGGAGAGATAAAAGCATTCTAATATCAGCAGTTCAGGGTTAAGAAAGGTTTTTCCAGTTGATCTCACATTTAATTTAATTGGTCTGGGTGGGTCAGTGCCACCTCGGGTTCCTAGCTTTGGCTCCCAAGCCCAATCCTGCGGCAAAGAATGACAATTGGTGAACTTGGCTTGTGTCAGTAGATGTCACTGCAGGCAGATAACTACCATTGTAATAAGCTCATGGAATCCCAGACCAAAAAAAGTCATGGGGTCGGGACAAAGTCATGACCTATGTATGTGTGTATATACACACACACTAGCTAGTTTCTTTTTCTCATTTTAAATTGCGTTGGGGTATCACTCTGTGTGTGTGTGTACACATAAACACACAATTTTTAAAAAATACACAGTCTGTGTACACTTCAGTAGAAACGGTTTAATTTACTTAGTTCTAGAAAGTCAAAAATATTAGCTAAGTACAAATCATAATAAGAAAATACTAACACTACTTGCAAGCCTCCAGTCGGTCAAACTGAGTGGGGGGAGTGCTTCATCTACACAGGAAAAAAAAGCTAAGGAGCAAGTACTTTAAAAAACAGAAGCCCATCTCCTGCATGAGGTAACTTCACCAACACTGTTAATTGCAATAGCAAGTATCACAAATACTACTCACTACGCTTGGGCACTGGGACAAAACAGGCCAATTCCAAGTAACTCATGTAACAAACGGGACCCAAGTTTCCAACTATGGAACATGGGATTTGCCACAAGGAGTTTGGTTGCATTCCCAATTCTCCATAAGAATCTCAAAAGGGAATATGGCCAAAAAACATGGCAGAACTTCATATTGACAAGAAATCTGAAAGAAAAGCCAAGCCCCAAGCTAAGCCCTGGAAAAGCTTCCCAACAGTAGGACGGGCTAGGAAGGAGCCTTTAGCCTCAGTTGGACCCAACCAGGTGGCTGACTCTCCACAGGACTTGGGGGCTGATCTCAAAACCAAGGACCTAATTTGCTTCTCTAATACAGAGACATCTCCACAACCCTCCTCTCCACACGGCTTGCTGTTTAATCCTTGACATTCCATTTGTTAAAAAGCAAAAGCCGATGCTGGTCTGGCCAGCACAATCATCCATTTTAACTTGGTCAAGTTCTTGCTATCGAACAGCAGGCCTGAGAACTGTCAAGCTAATTTTACTGAACACTCTGTTACTGAATCATGCCTGAGTCCCGGCCATTCTTTACCTCAGAAGCTGGACCCTATCCCAGAACAATCTTTAAAAGTTTATTTTACTGATCAAAGCAAAATAAGAAATAGCTCTTTTCTAAAAACTATATTTAGGGAGCAATGCAGTAAGTGATACTTTGGCAAGAGTACTGAAATGTAAAGTGCCTTGTGCATTTATAAACTTGGGGGTATTTGCTCTGGCGCCAGGCCAGTGTGTGTTTGGAACAAATGCCAATCAACCACGTTCAGATTGCCTTCCCCTGCTTTCTCCTCAGAAGTCCGTGTGTGCTCCATCTGTGACAATATGCTGGGCGATGGATGAGCAGGGCCTGAAAGGAAACACAAGTTCTGGAGTACTCACAAACTAGTACTGGCCTAGACCTCATGAACTTCTATCCATCTGGGTTCTACCTCAACTATTTTAGATTTGAATCAGCTTATAAACTGCTTACATTCTCTCCTAATCTGCTGCTGGCTGATAGCATTATTTCAAACCAATATATTTGTCTTTTTCAGCTAAGGCAGACTAAAAGCTCAAAAGGAAGCCTGGTGTTTGGACTAACTTCCATAAATTAAAAGCATCCTTTTAAAAGATTTTTGAACAGAGGAAAATCCCTTGTCTGTATTTTTCTGTCATTTTACCAGAATGTACCTGGGTGACAAGGTTAAAGCAAGCAGAGGAAATCCCTGGCACTTATCATCCACAGGCATTACTGATAAATTGTGTGGTGGAGGAATAAAGGATTACCTTCTGTATTTTTTCATTACACTTTTCTTTTGTTACAGAATACATAAATCCATTGTGGCACAATGTAATATGTATCACCATGCTACACCTGCGGACGCTTCCGAGCGGCTGCCATGTCTGTGCAGTCAGGAATGATAAGTGAACCACCCGTGAATGTTAACGATAGTGATCATTCTGAGGTAACTCGGCTCTCCATCTTCCTTTACAGCCTCCGTGCTGAAGCCAGGGTAGCAAGGTTCATGAGAGGAAAAGGAAAACAACAGTGAGGGAAGGGGCACGCATGGCCCTCGGAATGTACCTTCATGAACGTGCAGTATCTTACTCTGGGGCTCCATTTCAGTAAACACGTTAAAAGGAGAAAGAGGTTCTACCCTGCGTATTGCACATTCAACCAGACCTAGTAAAAGTTTCCTCAGGTCAATCCCACACGCCACTCCTTTTGCTCCAGATGAATGCAAACTTTGGATTTTGTACTGTATCTGTAGCACTTCAGTGGGAAGATGGATAGTGTTTCTTTTTTGAGTAGTACACTTACAGGATTCTAAAATGTAAAAGCACAGAACATAAGTGGTTCTCAGCCTCCACATAGGTGTAACTGTTAAGTTATGCTCCCATTTAACAAGTGGAAATGGAGGCTGGCCATAATTTTCAGCCTGCCTTCCAAATTCTAGGTTTTATGCCTCATTCCTTTATATCCAGGATTATTCATGGGCTTTTAAAAAAGGCTATTGAAATATATCTTTTAAAATTGCTTTTATTTAATGTGGGGCACTGGGTCCGAGATTGAGAAGACAGTGATCTCGGGCACTAGTCCCACTGCCTCCTTTGCAGTGCTGAAATCCAGTCTCTGAGCTGGGACCAGCACTGGGATGGCCAGTCCTCAGATGGACGGCGGGCCACACACAGCCCCAGAGTCTCAGCTCAGGAACTGCTCCTCCACCTGCTCCCCTTGCTCCCCTCAGCACAGGGCATTCTAGGGACACGAGGGAGAAGCTGCTGCCCGCCTGCATTTCCTCAGGCTGCCCAAGCTGGGCCCAAGATGAATACTGCCAGGGATGTTTCAGTCAATTCAAAGTTAGGTCCTGTCAAGTCTCCTAACCACTGAAAAACGTACAGGCATTTTAAAAAGAGATTACTCACTTGAGGAGTTCAGCTCTGTCCTAGTGCAAAGCCTTTCAGTTACCACAGAGGAGTTTACACACCAGCATAACCCTGATACCAACAGCATTTTCTCTACTAAGGAGTAAGCCGGAGGTGATAGGAGCCACAGAACAAAAACAGGGGCACAGTTCTTCATCTGAAAAGCTTAGATTCTAATAATAGGAACAGAGCTGGAACCAGAACCCAAGCTGGAAAGTAGCACAATAGAGAGGAAAGGACGAGGACTGGGAGCTGAATACCCTTTGATTGAGATCCTGGTTCCAGAAATGTTGTTTTAACTTGTGAGAACCTCAGCTGCTTCCACAAAATAAGGAGGCTACTTGCCTCCATGAGGGATAAAATAGACAATGAAGCTCAGGCACCTGGTACTAAGGCTGGCAAATAGTAAATGGAGTTTACCAATGTTATTTCTCCTTTGTTCCCTTGTCCCAAGTGATCATCTCAAAATAAGAGACCCCATTCAGTTCCTCTCCCCCACACCGCCTGAGCAGAGCTCCTTATTTGGTGAATAGGTCTCAACACTCATTGTAATTGGTAACACAGGGTCATTGAAAATGTGCCATTTGCAGGTGGCCATATTCAGGGGTACTGTCAGTAAGCAGTCTTTGCCCCAGCCATTAAAACCTCCCAAGAGCTAAAAGGAGAATACTCTGGGCTCAGTTTTCAAGCTTTCTTTTTTGACAAAGCAAACCACAGAAGCAGGTATGTTCCACCTTGGCTTAATTCATTGGCCTTGCATGGTGATAAAGGAAATAAAAATTATGGAGGGGGTATGGAGAAATTCAATGAATTTATTAATAGCTTTTTGATTTGTACACTGCAAGTTGTTCACTGTTTAACTATTACAACAATAGGAGCCACTATTACTTATTGAATACTTATTATGTGCCAGGTACTGTTTTAAACTTAAAAAAATGTTTACCAACTCATTTGATCCTAAAATAATACTATTATAATACCCATTTTATAGATACTGAGGCTGGAGGCATTAGGGAATTTACCTAAGGTCACTCATCTATTAAAGATCCTATTCTGGATTCAGAAATCAACAACATGGTCCCTAACTCAAACAGCATAGTCCAACAGGAGGGAAAGACAAAGAAGCCAACCAATAATTACAGCTCTGTAAGATCACAGCGATAAAGGTAAGTTCAGGCTGCTGCTGAAATACTTAACTCAGCTTCCCTGAGAGAGGTGTCAGGAAAACTTCTTGGTGGAAAGAATGTCTCAAAACACAGCCATTATTTAACTGCATATCATGGTAAGAAAGACGGGAGCAACACCAGAAAGCAGCAGAGCCCAGGAAGCTCTAGAATGAAGCAGTCTATGGACAAAGAAGTGATGTGTAATGAATGATGAGACGACAATAGCCAACATTTATCAAGCACTTACTTTAGTTCTCAGAATAGGAAGGTGTTATTACGAGTTTTATAAGAGAGAAAACTGAGGTTCAGCAAGGTTGAGACACTTGCCTGGAATCATACGATAAATTAATAATAAGTTATAGAGCTAATAAGAGGTGTCGGAGGAGCCAGAACTTGAACCCAGGTTGGCTAGACTCCCAAGCCTGTGTTTTTAACCCCTCCCTGTAAGCTTAGCCTGCAAGGGAGCCTTAAGGACTCAGATAATGACAAGACTTTGGAGAGCACATTCTCTAGACTGGAGCCACCAAGCAATTTGTGGAAAAAGTTCACCTTCCATTATAACAAATTCAGTTCAATTATAAATGTGCTGGTCTGTACACTATATGACCTACAAGATCCTTTCTAAGAAGGTCTTAGAGAATGTCATAATTTTGCAACCCACAATCTCAGTCTGCAAAAGTAAAAAAGGATTTCAAGAATAGTGTTGATTCTCCAGTTGTGACTAGTTCATAACAGTGATGAAGACACACTCTAGTTCCCAACCTGCTCTGGTCCCAATTCCGTGTGTGTTCATTCTCTAGCACTTCAAGGTAGAAAATGAAAATATATGAGCAAGAGAAAGTCTTGTAGTAACTGCAGCATGCCTGCTTTAAAGCAACTCCTTTGGGTATTACTTTATCCATAAAAAGAGTTCACACTAGTGTGAATGCCACATTTTGTTTCCCCTTGTATTAACCGAATTTTTTTTCAAGATCAAAGTGTATTGTGTGAGCATGTGATGTTTGACATTGGACAAAGTACTCTTTTTCAAAACAGACATTTTCCAAAAACATAACTCGCTAGACTAATGGGCAGTGAGAAGCCAAAATGACTGCCCTCCGCCTTCTCCTTGTGTATCTTTGCCAGAGTCCTTGGGACTTGCCAAATCCGGTCATGCCTGCTTAGCTTGCTCGACTGATTGTGCCAGAAAAGAAAATAAGACACAGATGTATTTGAGCTCTTTGAGATGCCAGTAAGAGAGACAGCTAATGGCTTCATTTCGACCCTCCCCTTCCAGCTGGGCACAGGTGGGGGATAATGAGGTCCCTCTCCCTAATCAAACTCAATTATTTACTACTCTATATAACCGCAAAGACATTCACATTCAGTTCAGAATATAAAACACACCGTGGGCTACTTCCAACCACTGCCACTGGGTATTTATAACAAACTCAAGTGGCTAACAGTTTGCCTTGGCAGGAGTTTAAGTGTGTAAAGTTTTGCAAACTGTTTCTGTTCAAATATGTCCTGCTGAAATGGGGTCCCAGGCGGGGTTCCATAACTGTCAGGTCAGTGAACTGCGTAACATCTGAGAATGTATTCACCATGCGGTGCAGACAGGATCTGGAAATCAAACGCTTCATTCTATTGCAACCTTCTGAGAAGCATCACAATTTTTTCAACAGCAAGACTGACAATGTATTAATAAACATTCCAAGTCACTAGCCTGACATGTACATAGCAGCAGCTGACAGACTCCAACATAAGCTGAGGGGAAAACATAGGAAATCAAAATGAGACATAGTAACTAAACATGGCCAAAGGGGGTATATCATGAACAAATCACATTAATGTCAGAAATGTGAGTCCTAAACTTTTGAGATATATAACAACTAAAGTAACAATCCGGCATAATTTTTGGATACCAAAGCAAGTTGATGGTTATCTAAAATGTGTGCTTTTATAGTAGGAACAAAGCGTATCCTGGCACAATTTCAACAGACATTCTAGTTAGCAAAACGTACATATTTAGCTTGTCTGACCTTTAAATCCTTAGAAGTATGTAATTACTGCTTTCCATCTTTATTACTTGTTCCAAAATTTCTGTCACTTTAAACAGACACAAAGAAAAATCTTTCCTTTTCTCTAGATAGTAGCTATTGCCAAAAAGGAAATCAAGTCAGATTTACAAATACAAAATTAAACAGGCTGCATATGTTACATTTCTACACACGAGGACAATCTGGACAATGAAAATGTTTGCTAATATAACAGAATGAAAAGAAACAACACACAGTTGGTCCTCTATGACTCAAGCAAACAATAAAGAACTAGGATAATTTATACCCATATTGTCAGGCCCAGCTACAAAGAATACAGTCATCTTTTTTCCCCCCTTATCCTATTTTAGCTTTGTCCCTTATCAAACAGAATGACCTTGGGTAAGTAACTACCTGTGTCAGATCCTCAGCTTATAAAAATAAAAATAAATTGCTTAGAAGGAATAAATGAGCAATATCTACTAAAGGTATGAAACTGAATGAGTGTGCAAAAATACACTTTTCTTTTTTATTTTCGTCTTCTATAGATCACAAGACAATATCACATAAGAGAAGGAGAGGCTTAAAGCTAATGACACCCTTTAATAAAGGTCTGGTCACTTGAGGTGTACTCGGGAGATATAATCAAGAGGGCAAATTCAATCTACCAACTTTTTTTTTTAGGTTGAAATGGATGCCTTTATTTATAGAACTAAGATCAACCTTAAGACAATATGAACTAGCCTACTGTTTTAGCTCCATGTAGCAGAGCTACAGGAAGTAGTAGCAAAACTCTTGAAAAGCCCTGTACAGGGTGGCACCTATGGCTCAAAGGAGTAGGGCACCAGCCCCATATACCAGAGGTGGCATGTTCAAACCTGGCCCTGGCCAAAAACCTGCAAAAAAAAGAAAAGAAAAGCCCTTTATAGCAAAGGGGGAAGAATCTAGGACACACCTCACCTTTCCTTTTATGCAAAGCCTAGCGAAGCCTAGGAAGCCTTTGGGAGCCTTCTAAATCACTGTTGCCTAACATAACCCAGCTTCTAGAATAAGACCTTTTACTGTCTATTTGATGGCCCCTCATGTAAACAGTAAAACCCTAAGTAGATTCCATTTGTGGGGTCTTAGATAGAACTATTCCTCCTCCATGTTCCTCGAACACATTAGACATTTTAATTGCAGTTACTGACTTCTGATTAAGGGGGATTCTGCCCATTTTAATGGCCTTGACTTTCTTTCCCTTAAAGTCCTTCTTCCCCACTCTAGACTAGCAACGCAATGTGAAACTTTAATGTTAACACATATAATGAAATGACATCACCACAGTTGCTTTTGTCTGTATTTTTGAACTCAACATAGCTTCACAAATTCTGACTGAATTAGCCCTCTGCTGGGGGATGGAAGAAGAAGATGGAAAGGCTTCCCTCCTTGAGAAGCACCTTACACACTCAAGATCTTATTTCCCCTTGTCCTACTGCCTAAAGCAATAGCAAGCCCTGGGTTGGTCATTGCTGTCAAGGAGCACTTCTCTAGATGTTGATCACCATCTGGAATCCAGCTATTTATATGGTTTTAGGGGCCTCCCATTTCTCCCACCTCCTGCTTTTTCCCTCCCACATCCTTGACAGCCAAACATCTTCATGCTTAGGCTCAAAGAAGCTAAGTAGTCAGCAAATTAGGGACTCCTGTTTATATTCACATCCAAAATCAATCAAGAACAATGACTAGCTTAGAAATCCATTTGCAAATTTGATAAAGGAGGCAGTTTTCATTAGCAGGCCCCTAATTTGCAAGTTGCTAGAGTAATCCATTCCCTTTCCTCAAAAAAGAATAGCTCTATTTCCAGGGGTTTCCTGGGATCCAAGGGCCTCAGAAGGGAAGGCTGGATGTAGCCGTGCCTTTTTAGGAATATTAGAAGACATCCCACTTCACATTCTTTCCACAGAACACTTTTCCAATTAGGGACTCATTTAAGTTAATTAGTTGCTCTTTTAAAATGTAAGTATTTTATTATAAACTATAATAATTCATTATACTTGCATGATATAATGAAGGAAAATTTAAAACTTTTTTTATATAAAGAAAAATTTATTTTCTACTTTTGCTATAATGGACACACATTAATTATAAAATAAAAAATAACACAAAGGAAGGTTAAACCCATTCACACCTTAATGTGAATTATTTAGTCTGATAAAACTCTGACAGAAATAACAAGAATAACAACCACGTAACACTTCCTATATACCTACAGGATATCTATAATCTTTACAGCAATATTTCCTGAAATTCTAGGACCTCCAGGAGTCATCAGTTGAATTCAGAATTAAAAAATCTGATTTTAGGGTGATGTCTGTGGCTCAAAGGAGTAGGGCACTGGCCCCATATGCTGGAGGTGGTGGGTTCAAATCCAGCCCCAGCCAAACATCACACACACACACAAAATTGATTTTAGGCTGAGCCCAGGGTCTCACGCCTATAATCCCAATACTTTGAAAGGCTGAGGCAGGAGGATTGCTTGAAGCCAAAGTTTGAGACTAGCTTGGGCAACATAGTAAGGCTTTACCTTTACCAAAAATGGAAAAATTAACAGTGCTTGCCTGCAGTCTCCACTACTCAGGCAGCTGAGGCAGGAGGATTACTTAATGCCCAGGGCTCTAAGGGTGCAGTGAGCTATGGATACTACCACTGCATTCTGGCCTGGATGATAGAGCAAGACCCTGTCTCCAAAAAATATAATTTATTAAATTAAAAATACAACAATTTCATTTTAGCTGAATAAAAATCATAGATATGTATACATGTATATATATCTCTCTATAAATTTATACTATATATAGATGGACATCTATACATACGATTTTCATTGAATTAAAAGAAAAACTATATATATTATTTATTTATTTTTATTATTATTTTTTGAGACAGAATCTCAAGCTGTCATCCTGGATAGAGTGCTGTGGAATCATAGCTCACAGCAACCTCAAACTCTTGGGCTCAAGTGATCCTCCTGCCTCAGTTTTTTTTTCTATTTTTAGTAGACACAGGGTCTTGCTTTTTGCTTGGGTTGGTCTTGAACTCCTGAGCTCCAGCAATCCACCTACCTCTGCCTCCCAGAGTGCTAGGATTATAGGTGTGAGCCACCACGCTTGGCCTATATAATTTATATATGTTGCTGTGTGTATATAAGATAGACATAGATATAGGACACTCTCAATCTTCCAGGTTCCCCATTCTCTACCCAGTTGAGGGGCCCCGAGTCATTGCTTAGAGGTAAAATACTCAGGAGAGTTACCTGCCCCTCATCACACAAATGTGAACAAGAAATAAACCTACTGGGATAAGCCGGGGGGGGGGGGGGTGGAAGTGATAAACAAATCTAGTCCATGCCCATTTGTCTACGTACTCTCTGTAGCTACTTTTACACACTGCAAAGTTAGAGAAGCAGTATGGCCCACAAGCCTAAAATATTTACAATCTGGCCCTTTGCAGAAAAAGTTTGCTAACTCCTAGGATAAGCTGGTGAGATTTGAGGGGGGCTACATGTTCCAATAGCTAGAGTTATTTAACATCAGACTTGGTAAAGGTCAGACGGCATCACTACAAGCTGCATACAAAACTGTGTTGCATAGAGAAAAGGGTGAGAGAATTCCGTATACACCAGGTTCTCTATGGAATAGGCTTGAAAATCTCTGCAGAATCTTTGCTCTTCAGCACCAAGTCACACACTGTGCACAGGAATCAATCAGGCAGATAGCCCAGCTATGTGAAGAATAATCTACAAGAGCAGAAAATAGGGTGACCAACCATCCTGGTTTACCTGGGATGGCAGGGGGCACTCCTGGACATAGGATTCTCAGTTTTGAAATGGGGATAGTACAGGACATGATATAAACTAGTCATACTACAGAAAGTATGGTGGCACAAATGCAAAGAAGAGTTTTCTAGCAAAGAACATTTAAAATTTGGAGGAGATACACTATAAATCAATTGGCTGATTAAAATGATGGGCTGGTAGTTAAAATATATTAATTGTTTAAAAGGATAAATAAAACAGCAATCAAGATGTTTCTTCTTTATTTTAAACTAAGGGTACAGATGATCAGGTTATATTATTTATGTTTGTTAGGTAAAATCCAAGTTGTAGTTGTGCCCCTCAAGGCTGTTTCTTCTGAAAATCAAAAGACTCAGTTGACAAGTAAAACATTTAATATCCATTAAACCCAATACCAGCATTGTTTAATTTCAACAAGACATTATTTGTATTTTATTAATGTTATAGTTTGATTTGCATTTAATGTATAATTTTATTTGGACTATATAAAAACATAGAGTTTATAAAAAGAACATTATAGAACTTATAGCTATGCTATAATCTTACTTTTTTTTTTTTTGAGACAGAGCCTCAAGCTGTCACCCTGGATAGAGTGCCATGGCCTCACAGCTCACAGCAACCTCAAATTCCTGAGCTCAAGCGAGTCTCCTGCCTCTGCCTCCCAAGCAGCTGGGACTATAGGTGCCCACCACAACGCCCAGCCATTTTTTGTTTGCAGCCGTCATTGTTTTTGGCAGGCCCGGGCTGGCTTCGAACCCGCCAGCTCAGGTGTACGTGGCTGGCGCCTTACTCCTGCTGAGCCACAGGCGCCGAGCCTACAACCTTACTTTTGCATGTATTCAAGGAACACTATAATAAAACAATTTGGGTAAACAATGAAGGTTCAGGAAAATTTATTTTCCTTAACAGAGTTCTGCCTACTACACACATTTAAGAAAATTCGTGGTGGCTCACACCTATAATTCCAGCACTCTGGGAAGGTGAGGCAGGAGGATCACTTGAGCTCCGCAGTTGGAGACTAGCCTGAGTAAGAGTGAGACTCCGTCTTTACTAAAAATAAAAAATAGCTGGGCATTGGGCAGGCACCTGTAGTCACATCTACTAGGGAGGCTGAAGCAGAAGGGTCACTTGAACTCAGGAATTTGAGCTTGCTGTGAACTAGGGTGAGGCCACAGCACCCTAGTCTGGGCTGAACAGAGTGAGACACTGCCTTAAAAAAAAAAAGAAAAGAAAATTTCTCATGACAATTCCATGAGGTAGTTACTATTAGACACATTTTACAGATAAAGAAACTGAGACTTAAAGTAAGTAAAGTTGCCTAAATCATGTAGCAACTCACTAGTGAAACCAGGTTTGCCTAAAAGCCTGTGCTGCCTCACTTAGGGAAAGAATGGTCTGCTGAAGCCTCCTAGGCAATGTGAGGGCGTTTAAAGGCCAAAAGGCAACCTGGAGTTTCCTGGTACTCAAAGGCAGAGAAAGGGCTCAGAAAAGGAGATGGGGCATAGTGTTTGACCAAGGGTCCTCCTGCCAGCTCACGGACACCTACAAAGGTGTCTCTTTGAAGACTTGTGACAGAAGCTAAGAATACAGAGATAAGTAAGATCGTGCTCTCCCAGTTTGCAAGGAGTTAATGGTCTTGCTACTGTCTTAGAGGATGTTTGCTCATAAGAGAACGAATTTGAAAGTCCTACAGATCCCCAGTGTTTACATCTGACCAGGTTTAGTGAAAGCTTTTTCAGGCCAGCTGGACAATGTCCACCTAAATTCTGCCCCTCCTCTGCTATAAAACAGAAAGTAGGGGAGGAAGAAAACTATAGAAGCAGCAAAGAGATTGATTCAGTTACCCATTCAAGAAATACCACAGGCATTACCTATCCTAGTGATGGAGTTATGGATAGGTGCTATGGGCACAGACAATCCAGTTCCTGCCCTCAAAGGGTTATTTTATTAATAATAACCATAATAGTAGCTAACAGATAGTCAGGCACTGTCCTAAGTGCTTTATGTATATCAACTCATTCAACCCCTACAATCAATCTGTGAGGTAGGAGTTATAATTATCATCAGTCTTTAACTGAGCCACAGAAAAGAAACACGTCAAAGTGATTAAGTAGGAAATGTCCAATTTCTTTAAATACTGAGTTTGACAGTTGATATCCCTCACATTTCATTTTGGCACTTCTTATTTATTTTTATTGTGAAAGTACATCCACGTTCTTTCAAACACAAGTCTTGGCTTGTGATTATCTTTCAAAAAAAATTTAGGGAATTTTTGTAAAACCATAGGTAAGTAAAAAATTCATGTTATTTTTGAATATGAATTCCATTGTGGGAAACAAAGTCGCACAGACAGTTCAAAACACCAACAAAGTTTGGGGAAGCATGTGGCTAATGAATGTACAGTACATCAATGGTTTGGAAAGTTCTGCTCTGGTGACTTTAATCTTGAAAATGAGCCTGAGACCAAGGTGGATAAAGACGAGCTGAAAGCTTCAGTGGAAGCAAATCCAGCTCAACCTACGCGTGAAGTAGCGGCAAAGTTTGATGTTAACTATTCCAACAATATTGGACCATTTGAAACAAATCAGCAAGATAAAGAAGCTAGATAGATGGGGTTTGCATGAATTAAACAAGCTTCAGAAGAGAAACTGTCTTGAAGCTTGCCTTTCTTTGCAGTCATGACATAAAGGCAAATCATTTCTATACTGTATTATTAAGTACGATGAAAAATGGGTTCTTTTTGACAACTGGAAGCATTCCACGCAATGGTTGGACAAAGATGAAGTGTTGAAAATACAGTCCAAAACTTAATATTCATCAAAAAAAGCTATTGGTTATCTGTTTGGTGGTCTAGTCCTGGTCCAGTCACTACAGCTTCATGAAACCTGGGCAATCGATTACAGAGGGTGTCTATAGCAGCCAAGTGCAAGAAATGATAAGGATGCTTGACCAGCTGAGATTGGTCAATAGAAATGGACTACAGAAACTGAACTTGAAAACTCTGTCATCCACCATCCATGAGGCCCTGCACCAAGGTCTAACACTTCTTCCAGGCTTTAGACCTCCCCCTTTTTTTTTAGAGACAGAGTCTCACCTTGTCACCCTCGGTAGAGTGCTATGGCGTCACAGCTCACTGCAACCTCTAGCTCTTGGGCTTATGCACTTCTCTTGCCTCAGTCTCCCAAGTAGCTGGGAGTACAGGCACCCACCACAACGCCCGGCTATTTTTTTCTTGTGGTTTGGCTGAGGCCGGGTTTGAACCCACCGCCCTCAGTATATGGGACTTGTGCCCTACTCACTGAGCCACAGGCGCTGCCCATAGACCACTTCTTGCAAGGAAAAATATTTAATTCTCAACAAGCTGTGAAAAATATGTCATTATTTCATCACCACGCTCCAGGCTTCTCTACCACTGGCACACACAAGCTACCGTTAAGATGGCAAAACTATGTCAATAGTTTAGGTGTACACTTGATTAACTGTATTGCTTCTTGTTTGAGATAAACTAAACCTTTGATTTGAATCAGACATTTCAGATTTACTCACATAGCTTACTTAACAAGGGCAAGGTCAGGATTGGCATTCACCCCATCTGGCTCCAGGGCCCACCATGCTCTTTTACCTACTGCATTATGGTAGGAGCTGAAGGTCAGCCTAAGACAGTAAGATTCATGTGACTGATTAAACCAATACTAGATTTTCTGACCCAAACCTCCCAGCAGGGAATTGGAAAGGGCACAGACTTTAAAGTCAGGTATAGGGTCGAATCCAGACCTGAAAACAATACTGCTCAGCTTCAGTTCCCACATCTTTGAATAACGATCTTTGGTCATAATAAAAATGGGCTATTTTAAAGTTAAGGGGGATAACATATGCATAGTTGGCTCTCAGTAAATATTGGTTTGCTCCTTATTGTTAGATCTACTTCTCCTTTTTTTTGAGACAGCGTCTCACTTTGTCAGACTGCCATGGCATCATAGCTCACAGTAACCTCCAACTTATGGGCTCAAGTGATCCTCTTGCTTCAGTCTCCTAAAGTAGCTGGGACTACAAGTACCTGCCATAATGCCCAGCTTTTTTTTTTTTTTTAAAGAGATGGGGTCTTGCTCTTGCTCAGGCTGGTCTCAAACTTGTGAGCTCAAGCAATCCACGTCCCTCGACCTCCCAGAGTGCTAGGATTACAGGCATGAGTCACGGTGTCCAGACCTACTTCCCTCTTTCTGTTTCAGTTAAGTATCTTCCCAGCTATTTCCTGTCCCTTCTCTACTGGGAGACTCATGCGAAGAGGAAAAGAGAAATGAAGAGAAGAAGGAGTTATGACAACACTTATTTTGTTGGGATTTTCATCTCTAAAACTTTAGACACATCCCTGGAGACGCCTGAAAATCTGTTTTGTCCTGCATTTGCAGGAGAAGCTTTACTAACTTAGAATATAGATTGGAAAGGTGAATAGGAGATTGCTGAACCAAGAAAATACACATAGAGCAAAAGGTCAGTAATCTGTACTATTTCATCAGACAACCAAGAAAAAGAAAAGGCAGAAAATTTATTGACACTTTTGTTCTAAATGCTCCCATATAAAGCTTTCACTTTACCTTGTGTTTTCAGAAACACTCCAGACATGTCATATAAACTCTTTTGAACTTTAAAATAGAAAAAGGATTGACTGAGGATGTGTGTGTTTGGGAGTCAGAGCTCAGGGATGGGAGTGATTCAGGAAGGAAAAAAAGAATAATAAGTTTAAAGCAATTGTTGTTACTTTCTGCCTTCCCCCTCCTCCCATTCTCCAGAAGGCAGAATTCATAGCAAGACGCTGCATAGTCTTAGATGCGTCTCCTGGAAAAGTTTATCTACTCCAGTCCAACCTTTATCCTATTGGAAATCACTGAATTCAAAGCTTGACTTCAAAAGACTATATTCATGTGCTAACCATTATGTAGAAAAAATTCTTCTAGTCATTATATTAATAAAAATTCAAGTAAAAAACTTGAAATGCCACTGTATATATCTTTAGGGACCTTTCAAAGTAGAGAAAAAACTTCTAATATATTATCACAGTAAGACTAAAAACAATTATTTTATGAATTCTATTGATAGCATTGTAAACTGTCACATCTTTCAGAGGGTTGTCAATAAAAAGAGTCTAAATATGTTTCTACTCTCTGATCAATAATTATACTTAAGAGAAAATGATCCTAAGGAAGTTAATCAACAGAAATAAAAGGAGTATAGATAGTGACTCTCATTATATAATTAGTTATTAAAAACAAACAAGGAAATAATCTAAACATTCTGTGATAGGCTTCCTTTGTAGCTCATACACTTTTAAGTTTATCACAATTTAATGATCTATTTAAAAACTGTCATTCCACCTGAAAATAAGCTCCATGAGGGTAGGAGTGTCTCTGTCTAGATCCCTGGCACATAATATAGATTTTAAGAATTAAGACTATTAAAAAAAGAAATTATAACTATTGAAATATTTATAATATGTTAAGTAAAAATAACACAAAATACATGCATGGTATCAGTGAAACTTTTATAAATACATGGAAATAATTATACAAAATTGTAAAAAGTTATATTAGGATGAAGGGATCAATGGATAACTTTTAAATTATTTTGAATGTTCTTTAAAGTAGTTGTTAAGTGCCTCTGAAATTGATAAGTGGAAAAATTTGCTGTAACATATACCAAACTCGTCCTCACAATAGGGATGAAATGGCTATTTTGAAAGCTTAAAAGGCCATTCCCCAGCTCACCCCCAGGCACTTGGGTATACTTTCTTTGCTCCTGGGTAGAAAGACCCCAAACATTCATATCACATGTAGCATAAGTCCATTTTCAGTAAAAATCTCAAACAAAGGCAATATATTTTAAAGAGACAGGGGATTTAGTCCTCTAAAGCAATCGCTCTTTGGATAATGAATTTGCTGGCTGCTAACAGCAGGGGGTGCCAAAGGGATCACTATTGTTCTCAGGAGAGGGCCTCACAAGGGACTGCTAAGGCTCCGGTTAGAAAAGCTCAGGTTCCAGAGTGAAGCCTGAATGCTGCAGGTTTTCCCTTAACAATTGGGAGGTAGAGATAAAACTACAGGAGCTCTGTAGACTTGAATGGACAAAAATCACATTTTTATTTTTACTAACTTCTGATATTTTGCATTTCCTTGAATTATAAGTGTAGGCAACAAATCACCATAGTACTAGCAGGGCCAGTGACTCTGTCGTGAACTGAAATCACAGCTATTGCCACGCATGTTACAGTTGTTGCAGATTTCTCAAATACCAATTTTATGCTCATCGACACTTTGAAATAACAGACGTCAGGAGTTATTGTTAGATCTGCAGCTGGACCTCGTTATTTAACCTATTAGTAAAGTCATACATATTATTATATCATAGATTGTTTAATAGCATGATAACTTTAAATATAATAGAATTCTTTCATATTCCTATAAATTTTATTTTATGCAATTAATCATGCTTTTCTAAGAAGGGCATTTATGAGCTTTCCTAGACTGTCAAAGGCATAAGAAAGGTTAAAAATGCTTAAAGGAAGACAACTGGAGAGGAAAAATCAAATTTGATCTGAATAAAGTTGGAAAGTATTTTAAGTCACAAAAGAGAAGTGGCAACAATGAACATTTTCATCTAGTTGGTAATTCTTGAAGAGAAGGTGGCAAAACTGGAAATTCTTCTTCACAGGCTCCAAGTGCACCAGTGTTTCCATAGGCCTGACTCCAGATGTTCAGAGTTCTTACACAACTGGCCACTGCAAAGCAGTCTGTATTTAGCCTGCTTTGAGAGGCATGAGGCATGAAATAAGTCTGCAACATCTCTCTACAACTGTGGTTCTCAACCTTCCTAATACCGCAGCCCTTTAATACAGTTCCTGTGGGTCGTGACCCACAAGTTGAGAACCGCTGCTCTAGAAGTTACCACTGTTAGAATTGGTCTCTCTCTGTGTCAGATATTATTCATTTGATGAACAAAATCAAAACCAGATCCAAAAAGCTGGAAGATAGGGATGAGACACAGAGATAAACAATGAAATCAGTACTCACATTCGAACAAAGAGTGACTCTTTGGATGTCAGACCAGGAGATGAATACTTTTCAACCAGGGCCAAAGTACTGAAGCCAAACTTATGAATAGGCTCATTGGAATCCAGCGGAGGGAAATCCGTGTCTACCTCCCCATCATCTTCAGCAATATGCAGACAGTAGGCACTGACATTGTCACTGCAAGGAAAACCAATATGGTGAGTGAATACCAAGGTCAGGAAGAGACAGGAACACTAGCGGGTATGGTGTACAGCAAGCAAGGAGAAGAGGAGAATGCTGTTCTTTATCCGGACCCTGCTGATACAGTTCGAACCCCCAAATCCTATTACAATTGATAGAAAACACATAGCAGTGCAAAGGGAAGGAAAATAATGTGAAAGTGTTTATACTATTCTTTTAACATTTGCTGAGCACCTATTTTATTTTATTTTTTTGAGACAGCATCTCACTCTGTGCCCTGGGTAGAGTACCATGGCATCACAGAATACAGCAACCTCAAACTCTTGGGCTCAAGTGAGCCCCTTGCCTCAGCATCCTGAGTAGCTGGGATTACCGGTGTCCACTACAACACCAAGCTATTTTTACTTTTTTTTTTTCTTAGTAGAGATGGGGTCTCGCCCTTGCTCAGGCTGGCTGCAAACTCCTGAACGCAGGTGATCCATTCACCTAAGTGCTAGGATTACAGGTGTGAGCTACCTCGCCTGGCCTGAGCACCTGCTTTAGATAAGACACAGAACTTTACCCCTTAGCTCAAAGGTGAGATTTAGTATTAGCCCAAAGGAAGCTTATAGGCTGGGCATGGTGGTTTACTCCTGTATTTTTTTTTTTTTTTCTGAGACAGAGCCTCGAGCTGTCACCCTGGATAGAGTGCTGTTACATCCCAGCTCACAGCAACCTCCAATTCCTGGGCTCAAGTGAGTCTCTTCCCTCCACCTCCCAAGTAGCTGGGACTTACAGGCACCCGCCACAATGCCTGACCATTTTTTGGTTGCAGCTATCATTGTTGTTTGGCGGGCCCGGACTGGATTCGAACCCGCCAGCTCAGGTGTATGTGGCTGGCGCCTTAGCCTGTTGAGCCACAGGCGCTGAGCCGGTTTACTCCTGTAAACCTAAGACTTCGGGAGGCCAAGGTGGGAGGATCACTTGAGGCCAGTAGTTTGAGACCAGCCTGAGCAATATAGCAAGTCTTTGTCTCTATGGGGGGAGGGGGGAAGGAGGAAAATTAGTTAGGCTTGTGGCATACACCTATGGTCTCAGCTACTTAGCAGGCCAAGGTGGGAGGATCTCTTGATCCCAGGAGTTTGAGGTTACAGTGAGCAGCCTATTTACCTGATGAAAACACCTGGCCTTCTTGATTACTTCTGGACATTTCCTACATCCCCCAAATGTCCAATCCATACTCCTACATTCCAGCCTTGCCCAATTTAGAATCAACACACACCTCCTTCTCCCTCTCTCAGGGGATAGTAAAAAGTTGATCTCTTGAAAGAGACTGGGAAACTATACCAACAGATAGACAGTTTAAAACTGAAATCAACTTAAACACTTAAGATACCCTGCTCCAAAATTGAATCATGAAACTGCAAACCCGATAGCCTCAGAAGCATGAACCTCATAGTTCACAAAGAGGTAGAATTCTAAATTCTGCCATTTAAATTTGGAGTTTTAATTACATGATTGATGCTTAAATTAATTAATTGCAAAGTGTACGCTAACTGTTTAATTGGTTGCTTGATCTATATAGATCATTTTTTGAATTAAATGAGTTGATTTACAAAGTTTATTGATTGGATGTGACAATGAATTATTTCACTGACTATCTGATTTGCAATTTTCCCAATTAATTCACAAATCTTTAACTACTGCTTATTGAGAGAGAGCCTGCTTCAGGTGATCTATACTCAGTGAGTCTGTCATGACTAAGGTATTTATTATATACAACAGGTAATAAGGACATATTAAAATTAATGGAAACTGTAAATTTGCTAAATAGATGGATGACAAGAAAGTAATCTGGCTATGTTTGTCACTATAAATTTCAGGTGTTTTCAGTGCTGTTAAGATATTTAAAATTCATCTCCGAATGGTATGGAAAACTTTTGGATCTGTACAACAGGGTACTATAACAACTGTAGAAGCAGAAGAAAGCACTTTAGATGAAGAAAATGTCCTGGTATAGAGCAGGGGTGAGGAATCTCTTCATGGTGGAAGGCTGCATTAATTTAGCTGTAACCAAATAAGGCTACATTCAAGAAAACTCAATTAGATATACTTAAAAATGTACATTATTTCATAAAAACCTATCTACTATGTACTTAATAATTTCAAAAAAATGAGAAGTACTTGTTAATTTTATAGTTAAAAAACCTTTTAATGACTGTGTGGTGTCTCGTTTTTGTTGGAGAGCATTTGAATGTTTGGTTGCAGCACGGAGGCCTGCAGTTTCCGTTGATCCTTTAGCTGGGTATCAGTCATTTGGGACCTTAAGTGCATCTTGACTTGGGTTAGGTTGGAGAATCGAGATTTGCAGCAGTATATGGTTGAAAAGGAAGAAAGCATTTTTTGGACATGTTGTGAAGTCTGGGTATTCTACTGCATTTTTCCAAATTTTCAATTGGATCTTTCCTAGCATCAAATAATGACTTCAAAATATCATCTTCTGCAAGCGCAATCAATTCCATCTGTAGGTACTTAGGTGCCATAGTGACATCAACTAGGTGAGGCTGAGATGCTAATTTAAGGGTGAGGTCATGATTCTCAAAGTTAGTGAAGCTTTCATTGTATTCTCCAATTAAGAAGTCTATAACATCTATGTATTCTTCAAATGATTTGCATAGATCATCCTACTCATTAATGGCTTTTGCTAACTGGGGAAAATGTACATTTGAAATTTCTTTTTAAAGAAATGTTTTGAAAAAAAGATAACTTTTTTTGAACACTTGGATTTTTTGTCACAGATCATATACAGACTTTCTACCTTGCATAGAAATATTCAAGTCATTTTGATTGAACATAGTAACACAGGCAAATGCTGCATTCCCATAAAAGTCTTCTTTCAATAATTCACATTGCTAATTCTGTTCTTCATAAAATTTAACTTTCTATTCTTGCAGAGAGAAAATTTTGGCTAATACCTGTACCTGAGGTAAGCCAATGCATTTTAGAATGATAAAGCAAATCCACACCGATATCTCATGTTCAATTTTAGTGCATTACCAAACTGACAATGCCTCCAGTGTTGCATTTGCAGGAATATAGTTAACAATACTTACAACTTGCTGCAAAGTGTCATTTAAATTAGTAGCTTCAGCACAGAGATTTTTGCTGATGCAAGATACAATGAAAAGAAATAGTTGATTCACCTCTCTTACAAAAGGTGAGTGATTATAAATTGGTTTTATAGTAGTATTGAGTACACTGGATACTTTTTTTCATTCCTGATATACTTTACTAAGAAGAATATTTTCCAGTTCCATCCATGTAAACATAAAAGAGGCAAAGCCTCCATCTTTTTTAACGCTGCATAGTATTCCATGGTATACATACAACACAATTTATTGATCCACTCATGGGTCAATGGGCACTTGAGCTTCTTCCAAGACTTGGCAATTATGAAATGAGCTGCAATGAACAATTTGGTGCATGGAGCTTTGTTGCCAACTGATTTTTGGTCTTCTGGATATACATCTAGTAGAGGAATTGCAGGATGGGAAGGGAGGGTGGTGGTCCAATAGAGGGAGGGTTAACAGTGGGACCTCACCTATAAAGCATATTGCAAGGGTACAAGTCAAATCTATTAAGTTTTGAATATAAATGTCTTAACACTGTGATTAAATAAATGAGGAGAAAGCTATGTTAATTAGTAGGATATAAGCACTCCAATTTGTACAAATAATCAACACATTGAATCCCACAAAGGCATAAATGTATTCATAATCTACGTACATATGACTTAATTAAAAAAAAAAAAAAAGAAAGCAGTAATAGCATCTGGATCTATTAGTACTTTTTTATCTGTACAATAAACCCTTCTGTTTTTCTGTCATGGAAGGTGCATTATCTATATGTATACTCACTAAATGTACCAAATTCAGTCCAACTTCATGTCATTTATCTTGAAAGTTGTTAAAACTATCTATTCCCTCTGTTCTGTTCACAAGAGTGCCCAAAGTTTTCTTTCATACCAAAGAAAATCTTCTGTTGTGACCTAAAGTATAAATATCTGTGTTGAGTCATTACTATCAGCTGATACATCCAAAGGATTAAAAAATATGTATTAGTACACTAGAACAGTGTACTAGTTCTAGTATACTGAAGGCTAATTGAGGCTGTTGATCAGTTACAGTTCTCCTTGAAAGAGGCAGTTGTTTGTACTTTGAAACGTTATCAGGGTCTAAGCATCTTATCACTTTGACAATGAATTCTTTCCCAATTTCTACATCACTAAATGATTTCCCCCACCCCCACTCCAAAGCTACTTTATAAGTTGCTTCAATGGCATTATTTTTCAGGCCTCATTGCTGCTTGAAAGATGTCTTTGTTTTTGCTTTTCATCTTTTAATTTCTTTTCTTTCTTTCTTTCTTTTTTTTTTGAGACAGAGTCTCAAGGTGTTACCTTCAGTAGAGTACAGTGGTGTCACAGCTCACAGCACCTCAAACTCTTGGGCTAACGTGATTCTCTTGCCTCAGCCTCCCAAGTAGTTGGAATTACAGCCACTCTCCACAACGTCTGCCTATTTTTTTTGGTTGTAGTTGTTATTGTTGTTTGGCAGGGCCGGGCTGGATTCGAACCTGCCAGCTCTGGTGTATGTGGCTGGTGCTCTAGCCACTGAGATACAGGTGCCAAGCCTCATCTTTTAATTTCTGCAATACAACTTTTCCTGCTTCTCCCTCTAATTTAATCTTTTGACTGTGAATGACTACAGGGATTCAAACAAGATGTTCATTGGGTGCCAAAAATGGCCATAGGCATGTTTCTGAGCACTCTGCAAAGGTTAAACTATTTGTGGTCTGTATAAGTGCTGATTAACCACTGAATTTCTTCAATGTTGATCCTTCAGCATCACACAGCAAGCAAACTCTCTTATCGTTAGTAGAAACAAAATAATATTGCAGTTTAATACTTATTAAAAAATCTGTCTTCTGGCTGGGCACAGTGGCTCACTCCTGTAATCCTAGCACTCTGGGAGGCTGAGGCAGGTAGATCGTTTGAGATCAGGAGTTGAAACCAGTCTAAGCAAGAGTGAGACCCACTTCTCTACTAAAAACAGAAAAACTAGCTCCATTCATAATTGCTGAGTCATGGAAGCAACCTAAGTGCCCATCAACCCATGAATGGATCAACAAATTGTGGTACATGTACACTACAGAATATTATGTACCCATTAAAAAGATGGAAACTTTACATCTTTTACATTTACCTGGATAGAGTTGAAATACATTCTTCTTAGTAAAGTATTGCAAGAATGGAAAGATGAATACCCGTTGTACTCTATACTAATACGAAATCAGTATATAAACAATTACATATTCCTAAGAACAATAAAACACCATTATAGTCCAGTTCAGGGGTAGAGGGAAATGAGAGGGGAGAGGGGGAACAATATATGGCAGGGGGAGGGAGAGCATAAGGCGAGATCTCACCTAACGTGCACATTGTGAGGGTATATGACACGCTCCCTGGGTCAGAGGCTCTTCTACAAATGGAACTCTACCCTGGAAGTGAGAACAATGTGACCTAAATATTATACCCTCATATTAATTTGAATAAAGTTTAAAAAAAATAGAAAAACTAGCACTTTGGGCGGCTCCTGTGGCTCAGCGAGTAGGGCGCCGGCCCCATATACTGAAGGTGGCGGGTTCAAACCCGGCCTCGGCCGAACTGCAAAACAAAACAAAAAAATAGCCGGGCGCTGTGGCAGGCGCCTGTAGTCCCAGCTACTAGGGAGGCTGAGGCAAGAGAATCGCTTAAGCCCAAGAGCTGGAGGTTGCTGTGAGCAGTGTGACGCCACGGCACTCTACCCA
>CAUYON010104152.1:0-11188 GCA_963573935.1 Arctocebus calabarensis | reverse complement strand
TTAGTCTTGGGGTATATATAGGTGTATGGGTTCCTTGGAATGAACACAGTCCCTTCTGCTGGGGGCAAGGTGAATGAATTTATCAATGAACGAACACAGTCCCTTCAGCTGGGGCAAAGTGAATGAATGTATCAATGAATGGACACAGTCCACACTCTCAAGTCCTAGGAATTGAGGCCTAGGAAATTCACATGAAATTGACGTAGACATAGGGTTCCACATTTAGTCCTAAGTGTAAAGTGAAGGAGACACCAAGGCACAGGTGTCTCCTCAGCTGTTGTCCAGCCTCTCGGGCTATTGGAGCCTCCGGTGGGGGTTGGAGGTCCCCCTCCTTGCCTGTCATCCAGCCTGCTGGTTCTTCAGCTGGCTGCCGCAGCACCAATACCACAAAGGAGAAGGCGGCAGATCCTCCAGCTCCACTGAGCTGGCTGGGGCGCCAAATGTCCTGCATCAATTCTCCCTCTCCGAGTAGAAACTAACTGCTGTTAGGGAAAAGGGCATTTGTTCACCTGTTGACTGTACCTATTGGTTTCGCATAGACAGAAGGGGTTACAGATTGGGCCTGAAAGGCGAATTATTTTGCTGCATATCGTGGCCTTTGGGACTCTCCTCTAGGAAGCGATAGAGACAGCACACCTATAACTTCTCCGCAGATGGTTGGAGTTTTTATCTGAGTATGCTGTTGTGTAAATGCAACTGTCCTGCCTTCTATCTGGCAGCTTTGACCTCAGGCTGAGAATGTGATTTAATGATCTTCCGTCTGTGGCTCAGACCTGGGATGTCACTACCAACTCTCAGCCCTACAGCTGTGTGGGGAGGAACTGAAGAATTATGAACCAGCTGAGAGGTAGCACAAAGCTGGAAACTGCTTTAAAATCACATTTTCAACTGCAAAATAAATCTGAGGGTTTCAGTATGAGTGTCTGTATTAGTAATGAGAGTCCTTTCTTAGCTGAGTAGCTTTTTAGTACCTTCTACAATAATCTTTAGTCACCTGCACTTAAAGCACCACAAGGACTGTTTCTTCTGCCTCTGCTGTTCCCCTCCTGCTCTGTGTCAGATCTCCAGGCAGGATTATTATTGATGGTGCTGCCCTGACTTAGGCCCGGACTAAGGAGGCTTAGGGGAAGGGACCACAGTTAGAAGCAGGAATGAATGGCCTCTTATAATTAGAGAGAGCACCAGTCTGTGTTATATTCACCTAAAACACGTAGAACAGAAAGCCTCTGGACCATCTTTGCCTCTTCTTACCTCTCTAGTATCCCTTCCCACCGTGCCTTTTCCGAGTCACTTTTCAAGACTCCATTTGCCAGGCACAGTGACCTCCTTGGTGGTCCCACCAGACTAACACATACACTTCATACATCCCTCTCATATGGAATTGCAATTGCGTGTTTGAAATTCGAACAAAGATGGTTTAAGAGTAGTTTTATTGGCAGGGACTCAGGAATACCCATTTGCCGCTCCCATCCTCCCCCCAAAACTTTCACCCATACGCACAAGCTTTCCAAGGAGATAGCACATAAAGAATGATAGTGAATGAAACGATCGCTTCATTACTGGACTGCTGGTGAGCTGGGAAGAAGCACATGACCTCAGTCCTCCCGGTAAGTCCAGTCAGGACCTTACGACCTTCCACCTTGGAAAGCCCAGAGGTGGACATGTCAAGGCTGGGTGGGATTGCCATACGAGCCATGTGGGCCCAGGGTCACACCTGCATCCATAGCCTTTCAGTAGAGGGTAAGTGACACCAGCTTTTAGTGGAGGTGACCCACTCATTCTAGGATTTGAACAGATAGACCCAGGAGAAACTTGAGGGGCATGGAGGATTGGCAAGCCTCCTTCCCCACGGGTCTGCAGCCCATAAGTCTTGCTTATCTTCCAGGCTGAGTTCCTTGAGGGCAGGGAGTAGGTTCTATTCACCTCTGTGTCCCCAGTTAGTAGTCTGTGGCACACACATGGCATTTAAAGAGTGTTTATTATGTCTACATTAGTAGTGAATGAAGAGTATCTGAAATATATTTGACTTTGCGACAATGTGCCTTCAGAAAACATGGTATCAAAACTGTGTAATTGAATAGCTTACTGTATCTTCTCTCCTGGAATGAATATGTAATATAAAGTGTTAAGTAATATTCCAAGTATTGTATATAGTATCAGGAAACTTATAACACTAGTTTTTATTATATTATGGGAAGAAACATATTAAATCTTGGCAGAAGGCCTGTTAGTGCATATCAATGGAACAGTTGCTTGAACTGAAATTTCCAATATTCCACTTCACTATGAGATTGGATAAAAATCATAGATTGCAAGATATTCATGTTCAACAGAATTCCTGAGATTCTTTCTTTTGTGTGTTTTAAGCAGTTATTCCAAAACCCAGTATTGATATTCAGACTTATAACCAGTATTTTGGTACATATCAACTGTGTTGCCTCTACAGAGTCCCCTAAAAGTAAGACAAAAGAAAAGAAAGAAGCAAAAAACTCAATGAAAGCATTAACATAGCCCTGGTGTACTTAGATAAAGCAAAAACCAACCCCAAGAGGAGAGAAATCGAATTGACTCACTGAAGTTACACTAAAAAGAAAAATAGCAAACTCTTAAATGAATAAGAAGCACAAAGAGGAAAGAAAATGGAGTGGAATCTGTTCCATGGATTAGAAGTCTCTCCCAACATAAACGGTTGGAGCCAGTATTAGAAGCTCAGAACCCTAATAGATTCGAGTTGTTGACACTGGTGCTGAAGGAGAGAAGTGCAGTGATAATGGAGAAATTCACATTTCATCTATTCTATTTTATATTAACATCCTAGGCAGATGGGGGCTGTTTTCAGCCTTTGGCCAGACTCTAACGTGCCCCCTGGGTTTTGCTAGGTGTTCATCATGGGCTACTCGGTGGTGGCTGGAGCTGCAGGAAGACTCCTCTTTGGCTATGACAGCTTTGGCAATGTGTGTGGCAAGAAGAACTCCCCAGTGGAAGGGGCCCCTCTGTCAGGGCAGGACATGAGCCTGAAAAAGTAAGTGTCCGAGTAATTCCCCAAAGTAGAGGGGCTGGGAGTCACTTAAAGCCCGGGAACTATTTTCCCATTCAAAACGCTATCAGCCTACCTCATAAAGGAGGTAGAAAGAGTACAGGTTTTAGAATCATCAGTCCTTAGTTCAAATTCAGCCTCTGCTATTTTCCGGCTGTGTGATTTTGAACAGAGGATTTAACCTTATGGAGCTCAGTTTTCATCTTTTTAAACTGGCTCTTTTACTTACCTCCCAAGGTTGTTTTGAGGATCTACTGAAACTCTGCATGAGCTAAGATGTAATGAATGTTAACTGTTGGTGTTATTATCCGTAATCGGTCAGAGTCATGTTACCAGTGTGTGTTTGAGCCATTAGTCACGGCATTGTTTCCACATCAAACACCTGAATCTCTACTCAGAATGCTGGGGTCATCTCTCCCCTTCCACCTCCAATATGGAAACAGAAAGGAATGGAAAATATGGAAAAGAGATAAGAATCCCCTGGAAAGGAGAGAAAGCCCTGGCCATAATTTCTAAGATGGAGAGTACCTTGTAAGAATATTTGAGACATGATAATCAGAGGAGCCCCACCAGAGAAACCCCAGGGGAATAAACCAGGGGTGTCCAACCTGCAGCCATACCGACTTTGTGGGGACTTTTTTGCTTATCTGTGGTGTGAGATATCATGATAAGTACACAGACCTCATTTTTGCTCACCAGCTTGCATTAGTGTTTGTGTATGAACGGGTGATCCCAAACAACTCCTTCTTCCAATGTGTAGCAGAGAAAAAAAGGTTGGACACCCCTGAAAATAGACCCTACATGTAAGTTTGGAGATACCAAGTACAAATCTTAGACCAGGGCTCTTATCCTTCTGTGTGCTGCTCCTCCGAGGCTTTGCCATTTCTGGGCATGAACTTTTGGGGAGGCATTTCCTCCTGTACCCATGGGAGCCTCTTGCAAAGAAGACAGGAGGAAGAAGGGTTACCTACACGCACCTGCACTCCCATTTCACTTTGTAGTCATGATGCTGAGAAACAGTTACAGCTCTTTGAAGTGAAAAGTAAATATTCTATCTTTCTCAGTAGCCAAAAGGTAGAAGCAATCGGGTGTCCATCAGTGGATGAATGGACGAACAAAATGTGGTATATGCTCTTCAAAAGGAAGGAAATTGACACACACTACAACATGGATAGACCTTAAGGGAGTTACGCCAACTGAAATAAACCAATCACAAAAAAGCAGACATTGTGTGATTCCACTTACATGAGCTACCTAACGGGGTCAAACTCACTCACGGTAGTTGCTGAGGGCTGGGGAGGGGGGAGTGTGGAATTATTGTTTAAGGGGGTACAGGGTTTCAGTTTTGGACCATGAAGAGTTCTTTGGATGAATGGAGGTGGTGATAGCTCAGCAATGTGAATGAACTTAGTGCCACTGAATTGTACGCTAAAAATGGTTAAGATGGCAAATGTTATGTATATTTTAACATATTTTTTAAACATTTTAAAAAGGAAAATGTTTATCACATACTCAAGAACTCTCTTCCCATCTCCTGTGGCATCCCTTCCCATTCTCCTTTCCCCAAGTGAAAGGAAAAGAAGCTTCTGGCCCCTTTCTCAAGGTCCTTCCCACAGAGGGCAGCCTGTAGGGCTCTTTCTCAGCAGGTCCTGTGAGCTTGGATAAGGGTGAGGCAAGGGTCCGGGAGCTGCCACCGCTGGCACGTGACCTGCTAATGGCAATACCACTTTCGGTGTTGTGCCTGCCCACCCAGCAGCTGGGTGGCTACAGGAAGGGTCTCCTGGGTGCCCTGGCTCTCCACCTGGGAGGACTAGGGAGAGGCAAGCCTTTATTTCCCAACCTCGTCCCCCTCTTTTGTACTTGCCACTTCCCTGTGTTTAATTATTCTCTGAAGTTCATTCGAAGCACAGCGTGCCCATGCAACTGTGTGGAATAGTGTGCTCATTCGCCTGGCCTAGCGATCCATCCTCCTCTTCCTCCTCAGCGACTTCCTCAGGTCAGTTCCTAGTGTTATCCCCACAACATGCCGAGTCTAGGGAAAGAATTCTGCTGACATTTGCAAATGTTCCGAGCTGCCCCCACTTCACAGATGGCCCCCCTATAGGCGTAATAAATGCTCTGTTATGCTGGGGCTTTGGATGATAAAAGTTCACCTTAGTAACTCATGACTTTGATAGCAGGTGGTTTGCTCCAGTGCCTACAATTGGGCCCTATAATGGACAGTGCTCTGAGACTTCCCTCTGTTTCACCTGTCTCCCTAGACACGTGTTCTTTCTGAATTCCTGCAACCTGGAAGTCAGAGAAGCGAGGCTCAGCCCCACGGCCCTCTGCGTGTCCAGCTGTCCTGAAGAGCAGCTTGACACCCTGGAAGAGGTCCAGCTCTTTGCACACACCAATGGTAGGCACAGAGGGACCCATTCACTCTTCCCTCGTGGTGGGGTAACCTCTGGGGACCTAGATGAGATAACTTATCCTGACCCTGCTTTCTCTAGGATGTTGGAGAGTATATTTCCTGGTGGTGCCTCTTGTGTGGAAAAGGCCTTACATGTTTTCTGTTGAGCTGGTTCAGTTTCATTCAGGTCTCTCTGGATTTTCTGAAACCTTAGCTGCTCGGCCTGTGCTCCCTCCCCACTGCAGGGGAATGGCCTTCCAAAGAGAGCAGAGGGCGGAAAGCCCACATTTCTGGCCCAAAGGCAAGGTCAGAGGAGGTCAGATAGCTCTCCGCATGTGGGCACAGCCAGTGCTAGAGAGATACTACAAGCCTGGGGTTGAATCACCTAGGAGCAGGCCCTGCTATGACCTTGTTGGATATTTTTCTGACCTGTAGGATGTAATAAGTTGTACGCAAAGCATTTGTGTAGCTGAAGTACTTTGCTATGGATTTATAAGGATTTAAATAAAGGAAAGCAAAAAGAAATTTGAGGCAACCCACTGCCAACTTTATCTGCTAGATTTTAAGAAATTATGTGCAGAGCCAGGATAAAAATAGCAAAGTTTCATAATCAATCATCTTCAAATAGCCTTGAAATAATTTGAGGACCAATCATATAACTTAGTTTTGAATTGGGGGTTTGACGAGAGAGTAAGAAAGAGAAGCTCTCATTGGACCTCTAATTGTCACCCATTAGAGCTGCTTTCTAAATGGGGGTGATTTATTCCATCTCCTTTCTGGCTTGGTAAAATGCCTCTGGTTTCTCTATTGTCTCGTCTGGGAAGATGGTACACTTCTGTGTTTTCTGCTTTCAGGATCCTTTCTGTGTGTTTATAGTTTGAATTCCTTCAACTACACCCAGAGCCCCAAAGCAGACTTATTGTGTCCCAGGCTCCCAGTTCCACCAAGGTAAAAGCTTTCTTACTTTTCCTTTAACCAACAACAAAATTTGTTGGGTGCTTGATGTGTTCCTGTTACTCTTCCAGGCTTCATGGGGAGGAAAAAGGAGATCTTTGAGAGAACCCTAGCCAGTATAAAGCTTACAATCTGTAGAAGTCCACACACGTAAATAAGCAGGGACTATTTGTAATATGTATATTAACAGTGGATTAGCAATCAGGCTAACTAAGGAGAAAATTTAACAAATTATAAAGATATACCTAGTCTTCAGATAACAACACTAGATCTAGTGAACAGTAATACATAAATTATTACCAAAGGGATGATTGTATAAAGTAGTTGATGTGTATTTCTTTCTATGCCAACAATTTATTACAAAGTTTAAATTTGTCAGGCCTGTGGCTGGTACCTGTAATTCCATCTTCTCAAGAGGCCGAGGAAGGAGGACTTGAGCTTAGTAGTTCAATTGAGGCTGCGCTATGATTATGTCACTGCACTCTAGCCTGGGGAACAGAGTGAGACTATGTCAATTAAAAAAACCAAAACTGGCCAGGCAGGTGGCTCAGGTGGCTGAGGTGACTCACGACGCCTGTAATCCTATCACTCTGGGATTAGAGGATTGCTTGACCTCAAAAGTTGGAGACTAGTCTGAGCCAAGAGTGAGACCTCATCTCTACTAAAAATAAAAAAAACTAGCCAGGCATTTTGGTGGGCACCTGTAGTCCCAGATACTCAGCAGGCTGAGGCAAAAGGATCACTTCAGCTCAAAAGTTTGAGGTTGCTGTGAACTCTGATGGTGCCACTCCTCTCTAGCCTGGGTAACAAAGTGAGACACTGTCTCAAAAAGAAAACAAACTAAAACAAGTTTTTTAAACCACAAAGTAGATATCATTTACTTTTGCCTTTTTGTTGCAACCAAATTTGTTAGTTTTTATAGTTCTATATTTCTTTTTTATTTATTTATTTTTTTGAGACAGAGTCTCACTTTGTAGCCCTCAATAGAGTACTCTGGCATGATAGCTCAACATCAGCAACCTCAAACTCTTGGGCTCAAGCAATTCTCTTGCCTCAGCCTCCCAAGTAGCTGGGACTATAGGCACTTGCCACAGTGCCCAGCTATATTTAGAGACGGGGGTCTCACTCTTGCTCAGGCTGGTCTCGAACCCATGAGCTCAGGCAATTCACCTGCTTCAGCCTCCCAGAGTGCTAGGATTACAGGCATGAACCACTGCTCCTGGCCCTAGATTTCTTCATAAGAAACAGGCCATGTGCCCATAGCATAGTAGTTACGGCGTCAGCCACGTGCACCAAGACTGGCTGGTTGGAACCTGGCCTGGACCAGGTAAACAACAATGACAGCTGCAACAAAGGGGTGCCCAGGCGTTGTGGTGGGCACCTGTGGTCCTGGCTGCTTGGGAGGCTGAGGCAGGAGAATCTCTTAAGCCCAAGAGTTTGAGGTTGCTGTGAGCTATGACACTACAGCACTCTACTGAGGGTGACAGAGTGAGACTCTGTCTCAAAAAAAAAAAAAAGAAAGAAAGAAACAGGCCACACAGACAAGGTCAAGTAGCCACCTTTCTTCTCGATGAAAATAGAAGCCACCTGTCCTTATTGAGAATAGATGGGGTGAACTCTTTGCAGGATCTCATTCACCCCTATCAATTAGTGTAGTACCTGGCTCATGATAGGCACCTTACAAATATTTGTAGAATAAAGTTGTCATGATGTAGCTGCGATTGCATTGCCATGGCAAATGGCTAAGGGGAAAAAATCAGTTTATTGCTCCCAAGATGCTGAGATATACTAAAGGTGGACTTGTATTTGTTTTACATTACCATTCTTTTGAAAAGTTTAAGTATGGTTACAGTGTTTGAGACCTCTGTGCAAAATCCCTGATAAATAATGATAATCTAAGTAAAATAAGGCATTACTGTCAACTACCTAGTACAGTGTTTATCAAAATCTTATTTGGGACCCACAGCAAGAAATGTATTACCTCCCAGCCCCAATATACAGCATACTTTCCTGCATGCTTACCTACATAAAACAGAAATAGAAATCTTACAAAACAAGATTTCCCCTTACTACATGTGATTCACACAAAGACTTCCTATTCTATTTCAAGTTTTAAAAATAATGTATTTCGTAGTCTTCTAACAAGTTGCAAATGCAGCTTTAAACCAGCAAGTGCTTATACATACAAAGACTTGAGTAGGTTTTAATGGCCTATGAGGCAGAAAATAGCCAGCCGGCCTCTTGACATTCTTTTTTAAAATAAATACTTCATGTTGTAATTAATAGGAGGAGGAAATAATTATTTGTAGAGGAGAGTATCCATTCCATTTTTCTCTGCTATCTTAGAAAAATTCGGGTTATTTTCAGGTCTCCTAAACATGTCTTGATGAAACATAACTGAACCCAGGAGAAAAAAAACAGAATGTTATAATAGGTAGAAAGAAAATGAACACTTGGAAAGAACGATTTTTTTAAGAATACTATTCGTAACTCTATCTACAGATGGAATTGAGAGAGAACAGAATCTTTTTAAGGTTGTAATTTAACCAGAGTTGGACAAACTCTCCTCTTATACAAATAGAATGGCAACTGTAATTCCATAGGAGGCTTATATCTTGATAGTGTTGATGATAATGGCGAACATTTATGGAGGTTTCGAATCTTGCCAGGTCCTTTTCTAAGCTCTCCATGTGTATTAACTTATTGAAGCCTCAGAAAACCTCTATGTTGTAGATATTCCTTTCATCCATATTTTACAACTGAGGAAACGGATGCAGAGAAGGTTAAGGTAATGTGGCCAGTGCATGGAGAAGCTGGCATTCAACTCGCGCAGTGTCCTCATTGGCTTCTATAAACCACAACAAATGGTCCAGGCTTAGCTGGTTTTATTTTGCCTGGTGAGTGGTCCCCTTAGGCTCTCATCAATCTGGGGAAGATGTCCTGATCAGTGTGTGCTACGGTCACCATTTCCTCTGCCTCTCAAGCTGGTCTTCGTCCTTGCCACTCTTAAATGCAGACATTTCCAATAGTACCTTGTCCAGCAAAGACAAAACAGTTGACTGACTAACCTTTCTTGGACAGAGTGAGAGAGATAGAGATAGCTCTGAGGGCTCCCTTTCCTTTACCTACAAGCAGGTGTTTGTTTCGGTTGGAAGTGATCATACTTATCATGGAAGAGCGGTGCCAAGATTGAAGAGCTGGGAAATATGAGTCGTGTGGCTAGAGGGCCAAAGAACATTCTCTAAGTACCTCTTTTTGACTGAGCCAATTGTTTCTTTCTCCTCTGCCAATCATGTGAGGGGTAACATACCCTTTCAGAGCAGTGGCTGAGTATCAGGAAGTCTGTGTACCGAGGTATGAGCTTTTAAGAACAGTGAAATGGTACGGCAGAAGATAACAAATATATCTTTTTTCACTGTGGCACTTAACAGAATACTGTATTTTGAGTCTCTTGTGTATTTAAAATCTAAAAGGCTTGGGTAAGTAAGAGAGGGGGTCGGTGGGCTCTCGCCTGACAGGTGCGTTGTATGGGGGTATGGGATGCCTCCTGGGTGAAGAGCTCAACTACAACTCGGGATTTACCTAACGAACAAAAACAATGTAACCCAATCATCTGTACCCATATATTAATCTAAAATAACTGGATAAATAAATAAATAAATAAATAATCTCTTAAAAAATAAAATTAAAACCTTAGATTTTCCCCCCTCGGTAAATTTGAATTTTAGCCTCCCTCATTGGTGCCCACGCATTGGTGTCACTGCATGGTTTGCTCAGATGAATTCCATGTTCAGGGTTATCTAGATATATAGGGTGCCCAGAAAGTTCATGTGCAATTTACTGTGTTAAATTTTTTTTTTTTTTTTTTTGAGACAGAGTCTCACTTTGTCACTCTGGGCAGAGTGCCATGGCATCATAGCTCACAGCAACCTCATACTCTTGGCAGCCTCCCCGCTAACTGGGACTGCCACGATGCCCAGCTATTTTTAGAGACAAGGTCTCTCTTGCTCTGGCTGATCTTGATCTCGTGTGCCCAAGCAATCCACCCACCTCGGCCTCTATGTTGAACTTTTTTTTTTTTTTTTTTTTTTTGCGGTTTTTGTTCAGGGACAGGTTTGAACCTGCCACCTTCCGTATATGGGGCCGGTGCCCTACTCCTTTGAGCTATTGACGCCGCCCTACGTTGAACTATTTTAAATTGCACATGAAGTTTATGTCCACCCTGTATAGGCAACTTTCCCAATTAATTTCTGCAAGCTCAAGTGTCTCTGTTAGCGGTAAGAAGGAAAACAGAAGTGGTGAAGGAAACTCAGGCCAGGGCCTAAAAATGTATCCTTGCCCCAGCTAATTAAATAGTGGGCAGCTGGTCAGCCACCCTTCATGGGGGACCCACATTACACATGTATCTCTGTGTCACCCTTAGAGCTAAGATGAGTCATTCTTTAACAGCTCAGGGTTGTTAAATGCCTAAAAAGCACCATAGTTGACAAAGCCATGTTGACAAAATTAAGGTCTTATCAAGATTTATTCTTATCGGCTTGGCGCCTGTGTCTCAACCGGCTAAGGCGCCAGCCACGTACACCTAAGCTGGTGGGTTCGAATCCAGCCCGGGCCCACCAAACAACAATGATGGCTGCAACCAAAAAATGGCTGGGCGTTGTGGCGGGTGCCTGTAGTCCCAGCTACTTGGGAGGCAGAGGCAAGAGACTCACTTGAGCCCAGGAATTGGGGGTTGCTGTGAGCTGTGATGCCACAGCACTCTATCCAGGGTGACAGCTTGAGGCTCTGTCTCAAAAAAAAAAAAA
>CAUYON010104151.1:0-34761 GCA_963573935.1 Arctocebus calabarensis | reverse complement strand
AGCCGGGCGTTGTGGTGGGCGCCTGTAGTCCCAGCTACTTGGAAGGCAAGAGGCAAGAGATGCGCTTGAACCCAGGAATTGGAGGTTGCTGTGAGCTGTGATGCCACAGCACTCTATCCAGGGTGACAGCTTGAGGCTCTGTCTCAAAAAAAAAAAAAAAGAAAAGAAAAGAAATTATACAGTGACAATTCTCACAAAGCCAAGGGGAGTATTTAATGTACTGGTTTGGCCAGGTAGCAGAGACTACAAACCACAGCTAATCCTACATTGAGTTAAGGACATCTTGTACAGCTATTTAGTCCAACAGCCAGCACTGCAGTTTTGATGAGGCTGCCACTTAAACCTTTCCTCACGTGAAGGGACTAAAGTGATTTTTACAGTCTGATCTTGTCCTCTCCCTTTCTTAAGAATACTTCATGTTCCCTCTTTATTTAGGACCTCAATTTGCTTAATATCTGCTGCATATTCAGATTCAGCCAACATTTATCTAGTCAACACTAGAAACTTTCACCATTGTATTTACCCATTACCCCCTAAGAAGATCAGAAAGAATCCAAGGTCAGTAGCATCCTGGGGAGCTATGCCATCTCTTAAATCCACTCCATTTTCCCAGACTTCTTTTGAGTCTGCTATTGCAGAGATAAAGATGGGGATTTTGCCAGAGGAGGAGGGAAGCTTAGTCCCACTAGCCCATTTTGCTCCTCACAGTCTCCTTGGCCCCCTGAGTTCCAGCTGTCTTAACAACTTAGAATTCCCAATGTGCCACGCTACTTTGTACATCTACTTACTTTCATTCATGCTGCTCTGTCTGTCTCCTCTCTGCTGACTTTTCCACTCTGTCATCTAATTAGACAAATTGCTATCATGTCTACAAATATAAAGGTAGCATGGCGTAGTGATTAAAGGTAGTGGCCCTGGAGTCCTACAGCCTGGCTATAAATTCCGTCTCAAACCTTCATTTTTTTTAATCTATAGGCACGTTATTTAAGCATCCCTTGCCTCAATGTCTTCATCTCAGAAGAGCACTCAACAGACTTAACTTTTCACAGTTTTCCTAACAAAGAACAGATAACTGGTTAAGCTGAGTAGGGGTATTCACCTTTAAAGCAGCCTGTCCCACACATGCAGGTTTTTGTTAGGGCATGTTTAATGCTGAATTAATATTCTTCCTCCTTTGGTTTCTGGAACAGTATATAATGAACTTCTATTCACACCTAAGCGACAGCCCTTCAAGTGACACAAAGGGAAAACCTTGTATTGTGTCCCTTTCTGTTTAGTGCCTCGTATTTGCCAAGTACTATACTAGACATCTAATCTTTACTAAAACTGCACATTGTCACTTCAGAAAAATATTTACTGGATTCCTATTGAGCATTATGCACTGTGCTAGCTGCTGGAGAGCAAAAAATGAACAAGAAAAAGATAATTCCTGCCCATAAGGAACTTAACAATTCTAGTCACTAGAATATCCTAAGAAGCAGAACAAGTGGTACAAGTTGAAGGTGGAGGAGTACGCAGGGCCCAAATCATGCAGGCAAGATAGATGGTATGATCTTATTTAATGTAATCACATGAGTGACATTTGCCACACTTTTGCCACATTCTTCTGGGCAGGAGGCAGAGATGACTGGGGGCATCTTAGATTCTGTCCATTATAGTATGCTTTGTATAGATGGACCATAATTTAACAAGATCCTTCCTAATGGACATTGGTTTCCAATTTCTGCCAGTACAAATAATGCTGCCATCAATATCAATGAAATCACTACAGTAGAACCTCCAGAGTTGACCACCTCCTTAAGTTGACCTAATTTTCATGGACCAGACATGTACCACATGTAGGTATCAGGATAATAGGTCTAGTTCCTCATGTTGAACACCTCTGTAAGTTGACCAGTTTGTTATAGGCCCTTGGGGGTTCAACTTACAGAGGTTCTACTGTATTTCATTCTACACATGTACTAGGATTGCACATGTTATAAAGTTAAATTTCTAGAAGGATAATTTCTACATTGAAGGCTATGTGCAAGTTACAATTTTGATAGATGTCATCAGAGTGTTCATAGAAGCTGTATCAGTTTACGTTCCATTGGCAGTGTATTAATATGAGGATGCCACTTTCCCCACACTCTTGCCAAGTTACTGTGTCATCAGTCTTTTATATCTTTGCCATATTTTCATCTGCATACCTCTTATGCGAGAAGTTAATCTTTTCATATATTTAAGAGCTATATATATATATGTATGTCTCAAGCTGTTGCCCAGGGTAGAATGCTGTGGCATCACAGTTCACAGCAACCTCAAACTCTTGGGCTTAAGCAATCCTCTTGCCTCAGCCTCCCAAGTAGCTGGGAGTACAGGTGCCCGCCACAAGGCCCGGCTATTTTTTGGTTATAGTTGTCATTGTTTTGGCAGGCCTGGGCTGGATTCGAACCCACCAGCTCCTGTGTATGTGGTTGGCACCCTTGCCACTTGAGCCCAGGTGCCGAGCTGAACCATTTATATTTTCTCTTCTGAAAACTGTGTTGATATTTTTTGCCACTTTTTCTATCCGACTTTTTATCAAATTGACTTGTAGTCTAATGCATGTGTGTGACAATTAAGTTCAAGAACCCATCCTAGAAAAAGAGCTACATCCCTCATTGCTGAATATCACTACAGTCACCTGTGAAGTACTCCCCTTGGGAAGCTGTGCACCATTGCCAGCACCAGTCTACCTTTCAAAGCAATTTTGGAACTCCTAGAATGGTCATCAAAGCTGTTGTATTACGTTTGATATGCTGAATGTCATCAAAATGTCTTCCTTTCTATATTTCCTTTATCTTTGGGTAAAGAAAAAAGTCGCTCAGGTGAGTAGGGAGGGGGTTCCAATACAGTTTGTTTACTGGCTAAAAACTCTCACAGTGCATTTTATGGTACATTATTGTGATGCAAGAGCCATGAGTTATTGGCCAAGATTTTCCTATTTCTCTTGTTGATGTTTATTGGTCTGCCATGCTTCTCATAATCACCCAATGATTATGACACACAATTCAACAAATTTTTGCAATGTTTGTGTCAGTTCTGCTTGCTACTAGGTGCCCTGACCTCTCTTCATCAGGGACACTTTCTCTCCCCTCAGAAAAATATTCAATCCATTTGTGGGCCTGTAGTTGTTGATTTATAATTTTCAGATTAGTGCTGAGTACCTGGGATGCTTGCTTTTCCATTCTTGAAATACTCAAAAGAATGTTCTCCAAATCAGCCAGATAAATACAAAAGATGCAAAATCTCCATCTTTTTATGGCTGAATAATATTCCATAGTATACATACACAATTTTCCATGATAAAATTCTTAAAAGAAAATTTAGGACTTTAGCTTAGAAAGATTTTTTAAAGACACAAAACAGCCTACTGTGGTGGTGTATTTCTGTATTCCCAGCTACTTAGGAGGCTAAGGCAGGAGGATCTCTTGAGCACAGGAGTTCAAGACCAGCCTCGGCAACAAAGCAAGACAACCCTCCCCCCATCCCATCTCAAAAGAAAAAAAAGGAATGCCTACAAATCATTAAGAAGAAAACAATCCAGGGATGGTGCCTGTGGCTCAGCGAGTAGGGCGCCAGCCCCATATACCGAGGGTGGCGGGTACAAACCCGGCCCTGGCTGAACTGCTAAACAAAAAAAATAGCCAGGCATTGTGGCAGGCGCCTATGGTCCCAGCTACTCGGAAGGCTGAGACAAGAGAATTGCCTAAGCCCCCCGGGAGTTGGAGGTTGCTGTGAGCTGTGTGACGCCATGGCACTCTACCGAGGGTGATAAAGTGAAACTGACTCTACAAATAAAAAGAAGAAAACAATCCTAAGAAAATAGGCAATCAAATAAAAGGAAACCCAATAATTATACCATAGAGACACCTTTTCACTAGAAAAGCATTATTGCTTTGTGTTTTCTAGTGAAAACACAAAGCAATAATAAATCTCATTTTTCACTACAGATTGCCAAAAACTAAAGTCTGACAGTAGAAAATACTGCTATTTTCACATACATTGTGGATGACAGTGGAAACTGGATCAGTCTCTTTGGAAAGGAATTTTTTTTTTTTTTGTGTTGAGACAAAGTCTCACTTTGTCATCCCCGGTAGAGTGCCCTGGCATCATAGATCACAGCAATCTCAAACTCTCAGGCTCAAGTGATTCTCTTGCCTCAGCCTCTCAAGTAACTGGGACTACAGGCACCCACCACAACGCCTGGCTATTTTTCAAGACTGGGTCTCTGGCTCAGGCTGGTCTCGAATCCATGAGCTCAGGCAATCCACCTGCCTCGGCCTCTGAAGTGCTAGGATTACAGGCGTGAGCCACCGTGCCCGGCGTTTAGAGAGGAATTAGATGCGATGTAGTCAACTAGAAAATACACATAGACTGCAACTCAGGAGTTCTAATTTTATTTATTTTTATTTTTTGAGACAGAGTTTCAAGTTTTTCTATTTTTAGGAGAGATGGGCTCTTACTCAGGCTGGTCTTAAACTCCTGAGCTCAAAGGATCCTCCCACCTCAGCCTACCAGAGTGCTAAGATTACAAGCTTGATTACCTTGCCTGGCCAACAGTTCCAATTTTAAATACAAACTCCACAGAACCCCCTTTTTTTTTCTGGAAAGAGAGTCCTATTTGCTCTTAATCCTTCTCTTCCTTTTCTTTAGTCTTACCACTGATATGTATATCTCTAAAAATCTATTTTTTGTCTAATATTGAACTTTATATAAATGGAAACATAGCAGATCCTCCTGTAACTTTTATGTTTTTTGAGTGTCATCCATACTAATGTATAGATATTCCTTTGTATGAAAACACAGTTTATTTTCCATTCTGTTCTTACTGGATATTTAAGATATTTCCAATTTGGGGGTATTAGAAATGGCTATTATATCAAAAACAAACCAACAAAAACACAAATACCTATTACTCCCATGAATAACTTTGCATATGTCTTCTAGTCCTGGTACCAGTGTATAAAAGTTTCTCTAGGTTCTAGAGTCTAAGGCATAGACTTAGGTAAGTGTCAAATAACTGAAAATAACCTAAATATCCATCAACAGGGTAATGGATGAATAAAAAGTATCATTTGGCCAGAAATGGTAGCTAATGCCTGTAATCCTACCATTTTGAGAGGCAGATCCTCCTTTTTGAGAAGCAATCCTACCATTGCTTGAGGCCAGGAGTTCAAGGCCAGCCTGAGCAATATATTGAGACCCTGTCTCTACTAACAATAAAAATAATCAGCCGGGTGTGGTGGCATGTGCCTGTAGTACCAGCTACTTGGGAGGCTGAGGAAGGAGGACAGCTGGAGCCCCAGCAGTTTGAGGTTGCAATGAGCTATGATGATACTGCTGCACTCAAAAAGTGACAGGGCTGGGTGCAGTGGCTCAGGCCTGTAATCCTAGCACCCTGGGAGGTGGAGGAGAGGCGATTCTTTGAGCTCACAGAATCAAGACCAGCCTGAGAAGGAGTGAGACCCTGTCTTTAAAAATAGCTGGGCATTTTGGTGGCACCTGTAGTCCCATCTACTCTGGAGGCTAAGGCAGGAGGATTGCTTGAGCCCAAAAGTCTGAGGTTGCTATGAGCAATGACACCAGAGCACTCTACCAGGAGTGACAAAGTGAGATTCTATCTCAAAAAAAAAAAAGTGACATATTTATAGGATGGAATATTATCAAATATTGTCAAAAGGAATGAGGTTCACCTTTTGGAATCATCATGAATAGATCTGAAAAAACTTGCCATGGAAACTTTTTACCTATATACTAAGGATATATGTAGAAGTATTATTTTTTGAAACAGAGTCTTAATTTGTTGCCCCCCGTAGAATGCTGTGGTGTCATAGCTCACAGCAACCTCTAACTCTGGGGCTCAAGCAGTTCCTGAGTAGTTGGGACTACAGGTGCCCACCACAATGCCTAGCTACTTTTAGAGATGGTTGGTCTCGAACTCAGCTCAGGTGCCCCGTCCGCCTTGGCCCCTGTAAAATTATTTTTTTTTACTTTTTTTTTTTTTTTGCAATTCGGCCAGGGCTGGGTTTGAACCCACAACCCTTGGAAGATGGGGCTAGTGCCCTACTCGCTGAGCCACAGGCGCTGAGCCTAAAATTATTTTTTAAAAGCACTTGATTATACAAATAAAACTCATGATAATATTTGTCTCCAGAGATGAAAGGAAAGGAGACATTGGCAACGCCTGTACTCCCAGCTATTGGGGAGGCTGAGGCAAGAGAATAGCTTGAGCCCAGGAATTTGAGGTTGCTGTGAGCTGTGACACGATAGCACTCAAGGGTGACAAAGTGAGACTGTCTCAAAAAATTAACCAATTAATTAAAAATAAATAGGGGGGAACTTAAATTATTACAAAATGTAAAATGTTAATTCTAGGTAGTAGAATATATCATATTGTTCTTTGTAAATTTTTTGTATTGTTTGTTTGTTTGTTTTTTGAGACAGAGTCTAACTCTGTTGCCCTGGGACTGAGTGCCATGGCATCATCATAGCTCATAGCAACCTCACACTCTTGGGCTCCAGCAATCCTCATACCTCAGCTTCCAGGTAGCTGGGACGACAGGCAGCTGCCACAAGACCTGGCTAATTTAGTAAAGACGGGTCTCACTCTTGCTCAGGCTGATTTTAAAGTCTTCAGTTCAAGCAATCTGCCCGTCCTGGCCTCCCGGAGAGCGAGGATTACAGGCTTGAGCTACCGAGCCCTGCCATTTACAGCCAGTTTTTACACAGGAAAACGGAGTTAAAGTCAGAGTAATATTTTTAGATTTTATGGCTGGCTTTGGGAAAAAGGGTTCCAGTTTCTCTGACCTTCCTTGGGGAAGAGGGATTCTAGTTTCCGTGTCCAGTTTCTGGGATAAAAGGACTGGGAGATGGGAGGTTGCGCAAGAATAGGTGAGGAAAAAACTTTCCCTTCCAAGGCTTTCATTTGAAGATGCTGTTTTCTGAGTCCCAACGTTACACTTAGCTGGTATTTATTATTCTTCCGTTTAGGAAATCAGTATCTTTGATGCATATATTTTTCCATAAACTTATGTTTTAGCCAGCATTTTTCTGGCTAAAATGTTGATCTCACTAATGAATGGACTCAACAGCAAGATATTTTAGCTCAATATAAGGAAGGGATTTCTAAAAAGAGCTGTTCAAAGACGCTTCCCGTTATTATAGATGAGTAGAAACTGAACGATTGTTTGGCAGAATGTTATAAATTTCTTCTTTCCGTGGTCCTCAAACCTTTATGGAACACCTCCTCTCTCGGTCATGAGTCAGGAAGCCCCTGAAAAGACTCCCAAGTGACACGCTCTGGAGGGCCGCCCAAATCTGAATGCGGCTTCCCTCAATTCTTCGTTTTTGACTGGACCTTAATTTTAGGCTTACGATGGTGTGTCTGTGCGAATGAACGACTGGAAACCCAGAAAATGAAAACTAGTTTTTATAGAATTTCAATAAATTGCGTTTCTCAAAACTACCCATCTTTGTGGATGTTGGATGGCATTCAGGGGCCGGGGAGGAGAGGGAATTCTGTGTGAGGGAGTAGGGGAAAAATAAATAATGTCTCCTACGTTGGCTCGTTTGAGGTACCTGGGACTCCGTGGTGTGAGTCTCGGAATCGCACTCCCCCGGCGCGCGAGCAAGGGCAGCCGTGCAGTAGCCCGGAACCTCTCACGCGGCGGCAGCACACTCCGGGAAGCGTTTGCGTGCTGCACACTCCCGCGGCCTGTCCTTCAACCCTGCGCTGGGAGGAGGAAGCTCGCTGCTTAGGCCCAGGTGGTGGTCGTGGTCGTTTTCTTTGTAGTTAGCGGTCTGTGGAAACGGCATCACTATGATGAGCGGCCGGCCGGGCCGAGTGCCCTTACAGTTTCTGCCAGATGAGGCCCGGAACCTGCCCCCACCCAAACTGACCGACCCGCGGCTCCTCTACATCGGCTTCATGGGCTATTGCTCCGGCCTGGTAGATAACGCGCTCCGGCGGAGACCGGTGATATCGGCAGGTGAGGGCTGCTCGGGTGGGACCGGCCGGGGGACGGGGGCGCAGGGCTGCGGACTAACCCCGCCGTAGGCCCCCTGGGGTGCTCAGGTTTTCTTTGCCTGTTCGCCCGGCGGGGTCCAGCTTGCCTCCCCGGGCCTTGCCCTTCCTTTAGCTGTTAAGAACCGGAAAGAGCCAAAGTGCCATGGCACTTAAAGAAACTGAGGTGTAGTGAAGCAGGGACTTACCTGTGAACCTACAGGGAGCCTGTGAAGGATCTGGGACTGCTCCTCTCTTCAGTTAATGTTGCACTGTGTGGAAAAATAAGCCCTGACTCCATCCCATGCACTGATGCTCTACCTGCATTATATTCTGTAGCTCGTCCTCAAAATACTCTGGGCGCCCCAATGCAGTGGCTCATGCCTGTAATCCTAGCACTTCGGAGTCAGAGGCCGATGGATTTCTTGAGCTCAGGAGTGGGAGACCAGCCTGAGCAGGAGCGAGACCCTGTCTCTACTAAAAATAGGAAAAACTAGCTGGCGTCTGGGCAGATGCCTTGTAATCCCAGCTACTTGGGAGCCTGACGCAAGAAGATCGCTGAGCCTAAGAGTTGGAGGTTGCTGTGAGCTATGACGTCACTGCACTCTTCCCTGGGCGACAGAGTGAGATTCTTGTCTCAAAAAACAAAACAAAACGAAAACACTCTATGGGGGGAGGTATTATCCATAAATAAGGAACCAGCCTAAGAGAGGTTACAGCAGTTTGTCCAAGGTCACTTGGCTAGAGGAGAGGAACTTTATAAAAGGTATCTTTGGCTTGGCGCCAGTGGCTCAACGGGCTAAGGCGCCAGCCACGTACACCTGAGCTGGCGGGTTCAAATCCAGCCCGCACCCGCCAAACAACAATGACGGCTGCAACCGAAAAAAAAAAAAAAATGGCCGGGCGTTGTGGCGGGCGCCTGTAGTCCCAGCTACTTGGGAGGCTGAGGCTAGAGACTCGCTTGAGCCCAGGAATTAGAGGTTGCTGTGAGCTATGATGCTATAGCACTCTATCCAGGGTGACAGCTTGAGGCTCTGCCTCAAAAAAAACAAAAGAAAGAAAAGGTATCTTTGAACTTAGCTTTGATTATCAAGTAGATCTGAGAGACAGCTTTCTAGGCCCATGCGGCTAGTGGGAGCAACTGGAGGTAAGGGCCTCTGAATGTGGGGTGTTAGATGATTGAGTAAATCTACTGGGTTAGGGGAATACGGCTTTTATGGAGATTTAGGTACATCATGATAGTTCATTCTCTAGGCAGCCAGAAACCTTATAAGCTTTTGAGACCTGGGAGAATGCAGTGTTCAGACCTATATTTTAAAAGGACAGCTTCATCAGCAATATGAAAAATTGGTTGGAACCAAGGAGCAGTTAGGAAGAAATGGTTGAGGCAACCATGCAATGATTCAGGCAACTAGGAATCATCTCACTTGTGCTTCTTGACCCTTCTTCCAGCTGTATGTCATGCATGGAGGTCAACTCCCAGCTTATTAAATCTCAGCATTTTCAGTCCTCAAATTGTACTGAAGTCATGTGACCTCTCACTATAGAAAGGAGTGATATTTGTCCATTTCTACCTCTGGGAACATGAGGTTTTCTCCCTTTTCATCACCACTCTACATTTGCCCAAGCCTGTCACTTGGTGTATTGAAGAGCTCCCCTTTGAAACTAAACAGCCTTGATCCACTACTTGCCAGTTATGTCACTTGGGGTAAGCAAGTTACAAGGTCAGGCTGATCAGAGCCAAACTGTCCTAATCTATAAAATGAACATTTATTTATTTTTTGAGGCAGAGTGTTACTTTGTTGCCCTCTGTAGAGTGCTATAGCTTCATAGCTCACAGCAACCTCAAACTCTTGGCTCAAGCAATTCTCTTGCCGTAGCCTCCCAAGTAGCTGGGACTACAGGCACCTGCCACAATGTCCAGGTATTTTTAGAGATGTGATGTCACTGTTGTTCAAGCTGGTCTCAAACTCCTGAGTTCAGGCAGTCCTCCCATCTCAGCCTCCTAGAATGCTAGGATTATAGATGTACACCACTGTGCCCAGCCATATAAAATAAAAATAATTAATTTTTGCATATTTCTTATGAGAATTGAGATTCTATAGTTTAAGATGCCTGAAACATGGAAGGTGCTGGACAAAGTTCCCCTGAATTTTTTCTTTGTACCAAGCACTATGTGGTATAAGGAACACTGCTCTAAAGGAGCTCCTAACTGAGTCATGGGGACAAACCGGTGCTGGTATGAGAGATATGTTTTGATAGAGGTCGGTGAGCAGAGCACACATTGAGAGCACAAAAGAGGTATAGATGGGAGGGAGAGTGCGCCCAAGAAAGTAAAGATTGGCTGAAATAGGAAGTATTTACCACTTAATCTTACCTCATTGTTTCAGTTTAGCAGTATGGGCCTTTCTGAGTGCCTGAAGAGCATTGTATTTAAGAAAATAATGTTTTTGGGTTTGACACCCCCTCACCCTACTGGCCCTTTGATGCTGGAGAAGTTCCCTATCTCTATGAAATGAAATATGCACATAAAGTACTTTGTGCAGGATTAGGGGTCAGAGTTCCTGGGTTCCCTGAGATTCCTTAACTTACTTTAGAAAATTTAGTTCCTGAGGACTTTATTAAACTGGTTATCCTCAGCAGCATTTATTGAATACATGTTATATTTGTCTAGTCTGTTGGCTGACATACATAGTAGATGCTTAATAAGTATTTATTGAATGCATATGTGTAGCTTACAAAGAATATAAAACATGGTCCCAATGCTCCAAAAGTTTCCAGACCAGATGACCTTATCCATTACAAAAAATAAGTTTATGTACATAGAGGAATGGGTGTGACATATACATGATATTTCTAATAGAGTTGGGGTACATGTGGTTTTTTGAAACATGCATATAATGTATAACAACTGAGCCAGGGCAATTGGGTTATCCATCACTCCAACCAGTTGTTTCCTCTCACCACTTTGTTGCTGATTACCACTTACCTTCCCCTAAATTTAAGAGTTAATTGGTAATCAAAGCGTAGTCCACAAAATTAAATATTTGTTGACTTCTAGATTAATATCACTAATGTATATTTTGCAAAGAGTATGCTGGCTTCCAGGTTTCAATTCATTGTGTAAAGGGAAAAAGGTGAAAGTGGATTGTGGAGAAGTTGTGCATGTAATGCAAAACAGGCAGAGGGAGAGAAAGAAAAGAGTGGTTAGGAAAAAAAGAGGGACTTGGGAAGAGGCTGTGCCATGCCTTTAGGGCTGACACCATCATTTGAAACACTTGAGGAACGTGGGTCAGCAAAGATGCAGTCTGGTCTTTGCATGTATGGAGTCCAGTGACGTGGGAGGGAGGACATGCACACTGTGGTCTTCTATGTTGGAGGGAGCCCATCAGGGGAAGCAGTGGCTATTTGGGGTGAGAGAGAATGCAAAAGAAGCTAGGCTCTCTAGCCCCAGACCATGGCAATATTTTTCATTTTTATTGTTTTTCATGTTTTCCAAAATACTTTTACATACATATGTCTTGGTTTATGTACTACTACTGTGAGAATAATAAGATAAGCATTATCTCTATTTTAGAGGTAGGAAATTGAATTGCCCAAGGCTATTCATTTCTTAAATGTGTATTAAGTGCTATGTGCGTGTATATATAAAGATGAATCAGACATTGGCTTTGCAGAAATAAATTACTGGAGCAACTTACATGTTAATAGACATGAGTTTACACTTTTAAGTCTGGGGCGACTTCTCAGAGGAAGTCATTTCAGAATTGAGTCTTGAAGCATGAGGAGGTCACTCGTCACCGAAGAACCAGTGGATAGTATTTAGCAGCAGGAAAGTTTGTGTAAGAAATTAAAAGTAGTTTGGTATTTCTGGAGCATGTCAGGGAGTGTCAAGGTGGAAGAGTTGCCTTTGAAGGGCCTTATAGGTTAGATTAAGGAGTTTGTACTCCTGTGGGTCATAATTAAAGGACAGAAGGGACTGGCAAGATGGGTTTACATTTCAGTACAGTTCCTCTAGTGATGGAGTAAAGGCTGAGATCAGAGTAGAGTGGCTCTGACTAAATGAAAGGGAGACCAGTTAGTGCAAATGAGAGAGAAGTTCCCCAAAGTGAGGAAAAGAAATAATTACAAGATAGAATTGACAGGACTCAGTGACCAGATGTGGGAGAACAAGGTAGAAAAAAGAACTACTGTGTTTATGATTCAAATTCCCTAAATGGTCTTATTTTTCTGTGAGATAGGAGTAAGAGGTATGAATAGGAAGGACATGAGTTCAGTTCATTGTATCCAGGTAAAATTAACATGAGTATCCGGACTAGACATACTTACAGGTCATTAGCACATGGACAGTAGATAAAACTATAGGAATAAATGAGTTCTCCAAAAGAATATGTGTAGGATAAGAAAAGCAGAGGACTGGGGATGGAATTCTGGGGCATAAACTAGAAAATCAAACCTGCAGTAGGCCTTTTGGAAAAACCATTTCCATATATAAAGTTCACACCTTTGGATCTCCCTATCATATTTTCATTTTTGGTTTTCCCTAGATTATGTGATTTGGTTCTCACGGTCTCATTATAATAGGTTTTGGGGGTTGTTTTTTTGAGACACAGTCTTATTCAGTTGCCGTCGATAGAATGCCATGGTGTCATAGCTCATAGCAACCTCAAACTTTCAGGCTTAGGTGGTCCTCTTGCCTCAGCCTCCCCAGTAGCTGGGACTACAGGCACCCACCTATTTTTTGGAGACAGGGTCTCACTCTTGCTCAGGCTAATCTCAAACTGATAAACTCAAGCAATTCACCTGCCCTGGCTACAAATTGCTTTTAACCTTTGTCTCATTACATCGTGAACAGGTCCCAGAATATTAGTTAGTTCAAGTCTAAAGTTAACCTATTGAAAAAGAAAAAAGTTATTTTTTTCCTATTCTTAATCTACAATTATGGTTTTGTACTTACCTACCTTTTTCCATGAAGTATTTTATAAAATTTGAATTTTTAATTGAATTTACAATTTTTTTTTACTTATAATTGTTGTTTTGTACTTACCTACCTTTTTCCATGAAGTATTTTATAAAACTTGAATTTTTAATTGAATTTATAATTCTGTTTGCTTTTTTTAATTGTTTGATTTCTTTGAGAAGATGTAGATATCTCAGGGTCAAAGGTCAAGGCTGTTTGTTTAGAATAGAAGTATATTAATAGAGATACTTTTCTTTTAAAGAAATGAAATGCCATACCTACACATTATATATCTGAAACATAAAAATGTAATTCTTAATACACATTGACTGATTTTTGCTCTCTTTGCAATTTGTCATTTGAATTTCAGGTTTGCATCGCCAACTGTTATATGTTACATCCTTTGTTTTTATTGGATATTATCTTTTAAAACGTCAAGAGTATATGTATGCTGTGAGGGACCATGATATGTTAGCATACATAAAATCACATCCGGAGGATTTTCCTGAAAAAGGTATTTCAAGTTAATTGTAGAAAACTTTTTTTCCTCTCTGTATCATCTTCCCTACTTAATCTTATTTATGCCTATATATAAGATTCAGGTACTTTCTGTATTCTATTGATTCCTACATTTTTGTCTGTAGACCAAAATTCTCTTGAATTTGTCCAATTTCTGACTGAGTACCTCTGTGTCCTTTGGATAGCAATAAAACTTAAGCCTCTCTGCCTTCCCCAAACCACCAGCTTCTCTGTGTTATACTTCAGGAAATGGCACTACTGTCTACCTGGATACTCAAAATTACCTGGAGAATTATCTTCTAGTCCAGTGATTCTCAAACCTGTGGGTCACAACCCACAGGAACTATATTAGAGGGCCACAGCATTAGGAAGGTTGAGAACTACTGTTCTAGTCTTTCTCTTTTACTTCCCATTAGTTGTCCAGTCTTATCAGTTCTACTTCCTAAATATTTCTCAACTTTGAAGTGTCCTCTCTCTCCCACCACTGCACTGGTTTAGACCCTGATAATGTCTTGCTTGAACTGTTGGACTTCACTCTAATTCACCTCTCCCTTTGATCTTATTTTTGCTGATAGCAAATCTGATCACACCTCCCTATTTAAAATGGCTATCCATCACCTATAGGATAAAATCCAGACTCTAAGATGGCTCATTTACCTAGGCTTAGCTCATTGCCTATCCTTCTTTTGGAAACATTTTGCCCATGTCCTTTATCCACGTTATGTACACATCTCTCTTCCTCATTGGACTGTAGCTTCCTTTGTTTCCCTAACCTCTAGCACAGAGCCTACACATAGCGGGCACTTACAAATAATAGCTGAACTGCACAGAACTCATGCTCATCTCCTGTCACTCATCCCTTGCCTCATGAAATGCTTTGTCCTGAGTCTGCTGTGTATCACTATGTACATGTTGTACCTTCCTCCTCTTATCCCTGTTTCCACCTCATCCACCCTGTAAATTTCTGCTCAAGATTCATCATCTCAAGGAAGCCTTTACCTGAGCACATATTATCTCTGTTCAACTATGAATATAATTATCATAATTTTTCTTCTACACGTTTTACACATATATATACAACACAGATTTGCACATATATAGGCTCTTTGTAGGATAGAAGTCTAATTTAGCAGGACAATTTTTTTATCTCCTCAGGCCTATAGACTGTTTGGCACAGAAATCCTTATTAAATATGTGATTGAATAAATGAGTGTAGAAAAAATTTGAATTTGTAAATATAAAAATGGATTAAAGAGTTTTCTAGTTATGTGAAATGTGTAATATAAAGCATTCAAGTTTCATTAGACTGAATTATCTCTGAGGTCATTCTAAAATTTTACTTCTCTACTCAATATTCCCATGGCCTCAGTCAGATATGTGATGTGGATTAACAAGAGCTTTTTTGCCAACAAAGAACACAAAAACAAGCACAAAGCCATGAATAGTGGATATATCAGGAATGAGAAATACTCAGAACCATTGGCTGTTAGAACTGGGAATAATCTCACAGATAATGATTCCCAGGAGTGAGACCCAGTGGCTAAGCAATCTTTAGTCCCAGACCTCTGGCTCTTTGCCTAGAGCCAGGGTGGAGAACCTGCAGTCTCAAGGCCACATGTGGCCCTTCAGATCCCTAAGTGCAGCCCCTCGACCAGATTCAAACTTTATAGAACAAATGCTTTTTTTTTCTTTCTTTTTGAGACATGTCTCACTGTTGTCCCAGGTTAGAGTGGCATGGTGTTAGCCTAGTTCACAGCAATATCAAAACATACTCCAAAGTTCAAATGATCCTCCTGCCTCAGCCTCCCAAATAGCTGGGATTATAGGCTCTTGACACAAATAAACAATTTGTTCTATAAAATTTAGATTCAGTCAAAAGACCACACTCAACGATCCAAAAGGCCACATGTGGATACTTCCATTATTTCCCTATATTAGCAAGTATGTGTATAGCTACAGGCTCATTCTGTCTCCAAACAGCAGATTACTGGCAGTTATGCCAGCAGCCTCCTGCACTGACAGTGGGAGCATAGAGAGCTTGACAAGATCAGCTGCTAGCCTCTCCTGGCTGACCTGTGTCCCCCTCCCTGTTTAATTCTTCCTTCGCCCCTTCAGGCAAGATAACCCTGGCAGCACCTTGCACCATTCTTCCAAAGTTACTCCTTTTTTTTTTTTTTTTTTTTTGTTTTTAAGAGACAGAGTCTCACTTAATTGCCCTCGCTAGAAGGCTATGGCGTCACAGTTCACAGCAACCTCTGGCTGTTGGGCTTAGGCAATTCTCTTGCCTCAGCTTCCCGAGCAACTGGGATCACAGGCACCCACCACAGCGCCCTGCTATTTTTGGTTACAGTTTGGCTGGGGCCGGGTTTGAATCTGCCACCCTCAGTATATAGGGCTGGCACCCTACCCATTGAGTCACAGACGCCACCCCTCAAAGTTACCCTTTTTTTGGGGGGGGGGAATTCATTGAGGGTACAATACAAAGTTATTCTTTTGATGAAATACAATGTCTTGATGATTGCCAAGCCATAGCAGTGGAAAAGGAAATAAATAAATTCTTAGGGGTTTATTTTAGACTATTTGGGCTGCTATACTATATGTAAGTTTATAACTCTGTAAGTTATAAACAATAGAAATTTATTGCTTATTGTTCTGGATGCTGGGAAGTCCAAGATCAAGATGTTAGCAGACTGAGCATCTGCTCAGGGCTCACTCTGCTTCATAGGTAGCACCTTGCTGCTATGTCCTCGCACAGTAGAAGGGGCAAACAAGGTCTCTTGAGCTTTTATAAGTGCTTTAATTCTATTCATGAGGGCTGGACCTTCATGACATAATCACCTCCTCAAACCCCACCTCTTAATGTCATTTGCATTGGGGATTAGGTTTCAGCATATGAATTCTGGGGTCACAAACATTCAGACCATAGCAGAGTTTCTATCAATAAGATTATTGAGTGTTGATTTAACTTTAGGAAATGTAATTTTTAAAACATAATTTTAAAATCTTTTGTGATCTTTCTTTTTATAGATAGAAAAACTTACGGTGAAATTTTTGAAGAATTCTATCCAGTACGTTGAAGTCTTCAAAATGCTTGCTCCAGTTTCACTGATAACATTATATCTGAATTTTTATGGAACATGTTTCCATGACAGCCGAAGTTTATGTTAATCTGTGTTAACACCTTATAATTAAAATAATTATCATAAGTGCTCGGTCTCCTTCTTTTATTGTTGTTGTCAGAAAAGTTGTACAGGGGGGCGCCTGTGGCTCAGTGAGTAGGGCACTGGCCCCATATACCGCAGGTGGCAGGTTCGAACCCGGCCTCAGCCAAACTGCAATAAAAAAATAGCCGGGTGTTGTGGCGGGTGCCTATAGTCCTAACTACTCAGGACGCTAAGGCAAGAGAATTGCCTAAGCCTGAGAGCTGGAGGTTACTGTGAGCTGTGACGCCACAGCACTCTACCAAGGGCAACAAAGTGAAAATCTATCTCTTAAAAAAAGAAAAATAGTTCATCAGAAAATGGTCAGTTTCCATTCACCTAGTTTTAAGAAGACATCTGAAAGATTTTTACATGGAGTTGATTTCCAATTTGGAGTCAGGAAACTATAGCCCAAATCTAGCCCACTGCCAATAAAGTCTTACTGGAACACATAAGTCGTATTAGAACACAGCTATGCTCATTTGTTTAAATGTTATTTAAGGTGGCTTTCCTGCTACAACAGCAGAATTGAGTGGTTGTGTCAGAGACCTTGTGGCTTGCAAAGCAAATACATAGTGGGCCTCTGGGGTCTTGTATGTCAGGCAAAATAATTTTGACTTGATCCTGTAGGTATTGGGAAGTCACTAAAGGGTTTTAAGTAACAGGTTTGTACTTGTGAGCAAGCTCTTTGCGATAATATAGAAGGAGTTTTGAAAGAGGAGACTTGACAAGGAGAACAGTTAGAAATCTGATAACTACAAAGAGGTCTGGAGAAAGGATTCAGTAGCTGACACTGTCTAGAACAGAACTTGGTGCAATTAGAAATAAAAACTGGGCTCGGCGCCTGTGGCTCAACGGACTAAGGCGCCAGCCACGTATACCTGAGCTGGCAGGTTCGTATCCAGCCCGGGCACGCCAAACAACAATGACGGCTGCAACCAAAAAATGGCCAGGCATTGTGGCGGGCGCCTGTAGTCCCAGCTACTTGGGAGGCAGAGGCAAGAGACTCGCTTAAGCCCAGGAATTGGAGGTTGCTGTGAGCTGTGATGCCACCGCACTCTACCCAGGGTGACAGCTTGAGGCTCTGTCTCAAAAAAAAAAAAAAAAAAGAAATGGTAAAACCCTGGGCCCCTGTGGTAGAAATAAACAACTCTAGGCAGTGAAGTCAGGGTTCCCTTGGTTTTCATCTTCTGGGGGGAAATGGGGAGGCTGTGAGGAGCAGGGCACAGGAAAACTGAGCAGCCCTACTCAGAGAACTTTAGGGGACAAAAAGTAGTTATGGAAGTGGTTTTACCTGCAGAGTTCACCTTTATAAGCATATGCATAAAACGATAACCCCTCTCATTATACAATTCTCTGCAGCTTACCAAGGCTGTCCTATCACCTTTTCTATTCAGTGCTTTATAACTACTCCGGCAGGTACCAAGGGCAAGTGTCATGTCCCTATTTTACAGGTGAAGAAACTAAGGCTCTGAGATGCTAAGTGACCTGCCCAAGGTCACTGAGTTTGTTAAGTTGTAGAGCTGTGACTATTAACTAGCTCTCTAGCACACTGAATTAATTAAAGGCCTATAAAAAAATTCCAACATGAACAATATTGGTTAAGTGAGGAAGGAGAAATCTCATTGGCCAGACAAAAAGCTGCAGAGGGAACAGATCTGCCAGTTGGAAAGGCAAAAACAGGAAGCTTGGCCCGATTGCCCAAGAAGAAAACAAAGAAGTAGATAGAATTTATAGGCATGAGAAGAGAAAAATCAAAGAAAGAAATGAGATGCAACCTGCAAAACACATAAAAGGAAATAGAAAAACATTCTTTAAAATACACTGGGAACAAGAGAAAGATAAGGGGGAATGTTTCTTCCTAATAGATGATGAGGGGAAGCTGATAATGGATGACAACAGAAACGCATAGGTTTTTAATGCTTCATCCCTCTGGTAGCTGGAACAAAGTGCATACAGACTAGAAACGCAAGGAAAACAACCAGACAGTGGAGGGTGAAGGGCTGGGAGGGAGCAAAAGGTCTGGGATCACCTTTAGGGTCTAGAGGGACCCTAGATGTCATCTGGTCCTGTGCTCACTCTATGGCCAATAAAACTGAATATCAACAGCCGGGACTGAGCTGCCCAAGGTCACTCAGCATCAGCAGAGCCGGGACTAGATCCCAGGTTTCTGGCTCTCAGTGCACTGTGTTTTCTGGCACCCATGGTAGATGGGGACAAAGGGAGAGACAGTGATGGATAAACAGACATATAAATTCTAGTGTGAGAATTAGTCAAGTGCAAAAATAACCTTGACTAAACACAGGGTAAAGGGATGAGGGGAGGATCAGGGATACAAGGTAAAGGGGTCCGGGCCTTGACATAAGCATTTGAGTCTTGCCATGGCCTCCAGCACACTGCCAGTCTGATTTTTGATGCTGTTAGGGTCTCAGACTCCCTCAGGTCCCAATGTCTCTGGATCACACTGACTATTGTCTCCTACTTGGATGCTGCCTGACTTGCTTTGTCTCTTGCATCCCTTTCTGTTACCACAATAGCACCTTCTAACAAACTACCCCAATGATCAGAGGCTTAAAACAATATGTACATACATAGCTTGCTGCAGGTCAGTGACTGAGGCTGGCCTCAGCTAGAAGATTTTCCCATAATGGTTAGATTCTTTCAAACTTGCTGTTGGCTGATCAAGGATGCCTGGACTGGATAGCTTGGGTGACAGGGATGAATGAGATGACTCAGTTCTCTCCCAAGGGTCCAGCAGGCTAGCACAGGTATATATCCTCATGGCCTGGCAGAGGGGCACAACCAACACACGCAATCAATTGTGCAAGGAATGGAAACACACAGGCATTTTTGAAGTTTCTGCTTGCAAGCATGTTTGCTAAAATTTCTTTCTTTTTTTTTTTTGAGACAGAGCCTCAAGCTATCACCCTGGATAGAGTGCCGTAGCATCACAGCTCACAGCAATCTCCAATTCCTGGAGTCAAGCGAGTCTCCTGCCTCTGCCTCCCAAGTACCTGGGACTATAGGCGCCCACCACAACGCCCGACCATTTTTTGGTTGTAGCCGTCATTGTTGTTTGGCGGGTCCGGGCTGGATTTGAACCCGCCAGCTCAGGTGTACGTGGCTGATGCCTTAGCCCGTTGAGCCACAGGCGCCAAGCCTGTTTGCTAAAATTTCACTGGCCAAAGCAAATTACATGGCCAAATCTGGAGGCGCAGTGGGCAGGAGGACTACAGAATCTCAAGATAAAGGGTGTAATTTATTAAATTACGCAGGTTATTAAAAGAAATCTCTAAGTCTCCTCCGTACCTCTGTTCCCTGGGCCTTTGCCTCTGCTTGCTCCCTCCCTCTCCTTCCCACCAGCATTGTTCTCCCGCGTGAGCTGCTGCTCTGGCCCTAGCTATCATGCTTTGAGAGCTCTCTTCTGCCCAGAGTCCCTCAGCTAATTTGCCAATGGAACAACAAACTGAGTCTCATGTCCCACTTCTGCCCAGGTAGAATTTTGGATATCCCTGCCTGGGCTGGGTTTGCCTTTCAAAGAACAGTGATGAACACACTCAAGGCCCAGTACTTGCCTGCTGTGGTCATGATCCCAGAAACAGTACCCTCTAAAAACTCTTTAGCTAGAAACTTCCAAACCCATGGGCATTCATTGATTGCTATTCTTCCAAGTCTTCTCTGCCCATGGACATATCAAGGAGAAGCCTTCGTTCTGTGTCCATACCACCCTGGACTTGTCCTCTGAGAGATGTTATAGTCTTAACTGTCTCCCCTAAATCCATGTGTTGACGTCCTAATTGCAGTACTTCCTAGTATTTGGAAAGTGTCATTAGAGAGATAATTAAGTTAAAATGAAATCATTAGGGTGGGCCCTAATCCAATGAGACTAGTGTCCTTATGAGAAGAGAAAATCCCGACCCAGGCAGGTCTAGATGACACCAGGAGACGGCTGTCTGCAAGCTAAGGAGAGAGGTCTCAGGAGGAACTGACCTTTCTAACACCTTGGTCCCACACGCATGGCCTCCAGCACTGTGAGAAAATTGATTTCTGTTGTTTAAGACACCCATCTGGGATACTTTGTTAAGGCAACCCTGATAGATATTCAACTGAAGATACCAGGATGCTTGGGGACAGTATTCCTTTCAACACTAGAGCGCTAGACCCTGAGACTAGGAAGAACTCAGGGACACACCCATCTGTATACAACTCCCTCCTGGCTTCCATTCTGAAGGCTGAGTGTGTCCCCACCTCCCTTTGGGATGAACCTTGGTTAGAGCTTACTACTGCAGCACAGATCCTGATGCCTGACTCCCTGCTTCCCCAGACGAGACTGAGGTTCTCTCACTTCTGGCTCCTTCACCTGCTCCTGTCTGGCCGTGCACCCTGTCTACGGCCTCCTCCCCAGCCCCATCGGGCCAGTCCAAGCAGTTCATCATTTCTTGGCAAGGAATTCTACTGCCAGGAGAACAGGTCTGAGTTTGCATGAATTTAAGATGTCAAGGCCCATTTTCTTCTTTCTATCACCCTCTAGCACACACGATTTCATCTTTTCTTAGGAAAGAGAAAAATTAATGCCCATATAATTTGAGAAGGGAGGGAAAGTATGCTTTAAGTCCAAGGCAATGAATAAGGATCCATTTGAAGTTCTGAGGCAGGAGAATGGCCTGTCAGAGGAAGCATCTGTTGGATGTTGAAGCACAGATTAGATTGTGAGGCGGGCCAGTGGCTGGGAGAGGAGCCAGGAGGCCCCAGCAGGTGAAGATAGTCCTGCACTGGGAGTTGGAAAACCCAGCTCAGATCCTGGCCGTCAGGATCCCTGCGCTGATTGAGTGTGATGCCATGTGCCCTCTGCCAGGTGCTAAGGTAGAGTTGCTCACGGCAGACATGGATCTGCCCCTGTGGGCCATTCACTGTCTCTGTGTGACACTGGGTGGCTAGCTCACTTCTGAGCCTCAGTTGCATCCCCATTAAAGCCGGAAGTTTGGACTGTTACTTCTTCCTCCTCTAGCAGTTTGTAGGGGCGGTCCCTCGGGCATGAGGTAACGAGGACTCAGTCATGATGGTGGCAACTCTAAACATGGAAAGGGAGGGATGGATCCAAGAACCTTTCCCCTGCACGGGGTGGAAAGAAGCAAAAATGCTTGAGACTTTTTTAACCTGAAGATGTCATTAACAAGGAAAAAGGAAATTGGAAAAGGGAAAAAGATGAATGCTGGAACAGATTAGATTATTTCCTGGTATCTATACAGATAAATGGGTCAAAGCTACATGTTTTTCCTCCAAAGAGGAAAAAATAAATAATATAAATTAAAAGGTATGCATGCACAGAGTGGAGGGGAGTGCTTAGGGCTGTATTTGCACATGGATGGGAAAGATCTAGAGGTCTCAGTAGAGGATTAGTTAACTCCAAGCCAGAAACAAGCACTGCTGTGAGAAAACAACAACAATTTAGAGGCACAGGGTCCAACGGGGATTCCCCGTACAGGGAATCCTGTTACTCATGTGCACTGGAGGCCACAGGTCTGGATAAGAAATTGTCAGAATCCCTGGGGTGCTGTAGCGTTTTCCTTATTTTTTTGTTTCTATTTTTCTTTCTTTTCCTTTTTTTATTAAATCATGGTTGTGTACATAAATATAATCATGGGGTACAATGTGCAGGTTTTAGATACAATTTGTAATATTTGCATTGAACTGGTTGACATAGCTTTCATGGCATTTTCTTTATTGTGTGGAGACATTTATATTCTACATTTAGTAAGTTTCACCTGTCCCCTTCTGAGATGCACCATTTTGTGGACCCACCAAATACTCTCCTTCTGCCCATCCTCCTCCCTCCCCGTTTTTATTTTTCTGAGACAAAGTCAATCTATTGCCCAGGCTAGAGTGCCATGGCATTAGCCCAGCTTACAGCAACCTCAAACTCTTGGGCTTAAGTAATCCTCCTGCTTCAGGATCCCAAGTAGCTGGGGCTATAGGTACTTGCCACAATGCAGTAATTTTTCTATTTTTAGTAGAAACAAGTTCTCACTGCTGCTTGGGCTGGTCTCTAACTCCTGAGCTCAAGGGATCCTCCAGCTTCGGCCCCTTAGAATGCTATGATTATAGGTATGAGCCACTGTGCCCAGCCAGAGCTTTCCTACTTAACATAGTTTTTCATCTTTTAAGGGAGCTGAGTGGCTTGATAACCCAGCCAAACTGTAAGTGCCCTCCATTTAGTCTTGATGATATTTAGTACCCTCCATGTTCCAAACACAAGCCAGGTGCTAAGGATGCAGAGATGAATAAGAGAAGGTCTCTGTTCATAAAACCACAGTTAGGGGGAGGGTGGGGAGGCAGAAAAATGACTGACTCAGGTGGGAAGCCTGTGACTTAAAACAGTGCTGACAACAGTGTGAAAGCAAAATGCTGGAGAGTAACTCTGATGGCCAAACTCTGGGAAGGTTTCATGGAGGAGGTGGCATTTAGGCCTTATGTGCAATCTATATCGGAAGAGGTAAGTGAAGTGTAGGAACTTACAGAAGCATCCTCTGTAGACTTTGGCAAGAGAAGAAGGGCAGAAGGTGGCAGAGGGAGTAAAGAATGTTCTAGGCCAAATGTGTGGTTCAATTTGGAGGTGGCTTGGGCAGGGAGTGGAGGGCGATTTGCTACCATGACCCTGGGTATCTAAGTGCCGCATGGGATAGAAACAGCTATTCTGATTTAGTTCAAAATAACGTGGTGCCATCATCCAGAGGAGGGGAGAAGGCACTCCTGGTGTGTGTCTGGGCATAGAGAGGGAGGTGAGGGGGGACCAGGTACAAGCAGGCAGGCGGATGTGGGAGGTTTCACACAATGCTGCTGTTTCAGAAGGGTGAGGCCCGCCAGCACTGGCGTGGAAGGCTCCAGAGCCTGAGGGACAGCGCGCTGATGAGCTGCATGGGCAGTGATGCAAGGAAAGGAGCTGGAATGGCAGCTGGGGGTGGGAAGAGGAGGGAGGCAGTAAGTGGCCTGGGAGTTCTTGTCTCCTACCCACGCTGCCCTGCCTGAGGCCTGGGGCTGGAGGTAAGGCAGGCGCTGGGCTTGCTGGGATCTCTGCACAGCCGGGTTACGAGCCAGCTGTAGGCCTCTGAACAGGGCAGGGAGTGCGCAGACTATAATGCCCACAGCTGGCCAGATGTGGCCTGAGTGTCTATGCGCCACTCCACTGCCCCCCACTGGCTGCTGCCCCAGGGGTCTGCCCTCCTTTACCTCCCCTGCTCCCTTCTTCCTTTTCATCCTCCATCACCTCCCTTCTTTCCATTCAACAAAAAGCTATCAAGCATTTGTTACGTTTGTGCTCTTGTGCAGAAGCTTAGAGATCTTTTTAAAGAGGAAAACCTCAGTCCTAGTTACAGTTACACTCAGCCTGGCTCCCAGCCCAGTCTTTGCAAAGCCCCGGCCACCCTACATAGGCTGAGCAGGAAAAATCTTTCGGTCGCTCTGTCCTCATGTCCACCACCCCTTTCCAGGGCACGTAAAAGGGATGTGAGGGATGTGAGGTAGGGTCCTCAAGTTCTTGGGAAAAGTCCGCTCCTCATACAGCCCATTTTCCTCTTAGTCATAATCATTATGCTAATGTGAGACTTTCCTTCTTTTTTGCAGTCTGCTTTACTTTTATTCTTGGTCTTCTCTCACCATTTGGAGAGAAAGCAGGAGGGTTCAATTGGGAGGGATAGTGCTAATACTAGTACTAACACTAATACTAATACTAATGCTAACGGTTACTACTTAGCAGTTATTAAAAATGCCGAGTATTATGTTAAGCAAGTAACTTTATTTAACCCCCAGAATAACTCTGTAAGGTCTCAGAGAAGCACTCTGGAGTCTCAGAGAAATTAAGTGGACTTGCCCAAGGTCACACAGCTGCTAAGTTGCAGAACCCATTCGATTCCAGGCCTACCTTAATTATGTGCCTGTGCTAACAGACACCACAGTAGACTGACTCCTTTCAGTCAGATGGGCCCCTTCCCGGCAGGCCCATCTCCCCACACCTGCAAGTCCAGCCACCTCGGGTCTGGCACCATCCACAATCTTCATACATCAAGGCGTAGCTGGGATACCTACACAAGGGGCTCATTTCACCACCAGCTTTTCAGAGAGAGGGAAGGCAAAGGTAATTTGGCTGCACAAAGGACAGAACTCAGACACAGAGAATACCCGAGGACAAGGGCAAGGGAGGCAGTCAGCTCCATTTTTCAATACTGGTGACTTTATTGGCAGGACAAGGTAACCAAGCGTTGCCAAAGCTAGTTCATCAACTGTGCATCCTCTCTAGCAGGAGCCAAAGCTCCCAACCCGATCCAAGCAGGTTGATGTCCCAGGGGCAGCTGCTGGCTCCTCTTAGAGTCTGTTTGCTGCTTCTTCTTCTTCTAAAGCCCTCATTTCCTTCCTTGATAATCCAGAGATCTTGATATGCATGGTATGAACAGCAACCTGCCTAACACTTACGATGCATTTTCACAGGTTTACTTTCTGGTGGTACATTTAATCCACTCCGCATCAGTGGGACCTTATTCCAGTACATGCTTTGTGACCCCTGCAAGGCCTAGATCACATTCTGGAAAACCGCTCCCTGTCTCCTGGCCTGCATTCGAGTTTCCTTAGCAGGAAACTTCCTTTCAGTTCCAAATCCGAACTCTTTGCCCAAATAGGTAGACTCCTACAGCTACAGGAAAGGAAAATGGTGCTACTCATGTTTAAGAACAGAGAGACCAAGGGGCTACAAAGTTGCATCTTGAGTGAGGTTGGGCAGGTCTCAAGCAGAGAAGCTGAGATCCAGCCCAGGTCTCTCTCTGCTGTCTGTACTATCCTTGCTGCAGGGGTAGCCTGGGGATGACGGGGCCATGATGGTTTTGATCAGCAAGGTTCTGATGGTGGGGGAGAGGTGTGTGGAAAGGCATGAAGGTGGGACAGTAAGTGGTAAGCAGTCCTGGTGGAGAATAAACTTGAGGAAACATGGCAGGGGAGGCTGGGATCCCATTTCTAGGGCCTTTTCTGCCATGTTCATGGCTTGGAACCTCATCACGGGCGTGGCCAGTTGGGGAGCTGACGGATGTGGAATCACCTAACTGGGTGCTTAAGGTAGGTGAGATTTCTGAGGGAAATATCTGACATTCCAGACGTTGGAGAATCAGAAAGAATTAAAGCTGAATCTAGTTTTTTCCAGCGAGAATATTTTTGGCACTGGTGTAAGTCTGAGTCTTCTCGATCAACAGCAGCAGAGATGTCAGGTGACTCACGTGTCTCGAGGGGCACTAGATGTGGTTCTTACCCGGAGCAGGGCAGGGGGCTTAGGGACCATCTTATGGGGATGTGGGGAGAAGAGGATTCATAGCTGAAAGAGCAGGTATCAAGACTTCAGGAAAAAGTCATGGAGGTTGAGAAAAATTACTTTCAGGCCTTAAGATCCACAGGTGCAGACTCCCGGGGAAATGGAGAAAATGTCCAGGGAGGCAGTGCTGAGTGGACTTTATGGAATTTAAGGAACCCGGGATCTAGTCTCCCATGATCTTTCGGGTGGGAAGGAAGGAGGAGGGGCTTTGTCTTTCAACATAAGAAGGAGAAGACTCAACAGATCCCAGAGTTCCAGCCCTTGGAAGGGGATGTAGCTGAGTCTCCCAGGCCAAGGGAGATCCTGGGATCAGGTTTCTGGACTGAGTAAGACATTCACTAAAAAGCAGGTAGTTTCTCAGATCGGGAGCTGAAAGCATTTTGGATCCTCTCCAAAAGCTAACATGCCTGCCTCTCCACCTCACCTCAAATAACTCACCACTGGGCCTGCTACACTCCAGCCACACTGGCCTGCTGAGGCTCATTCATTCCTTCTGCATTACCCTGCAGGGGACTCATGCAGTCTCTCCCCATCCATTCTTTTTCTTTAGTAACCTGGTGTAGTCTTTCAGGCTGACATAACAGAATACTACAGACTGGATGGCTTATGAATAACAGACATTTATTTCTCACAGTTCTGAGGTGGGAAGACAAAAATTAAGGTGCTGATAGATTCAGTGTCTGGTGAGGGCCCACTTCCTGGTTTATAGATGGCACTTTCTCCCTGTGTCCTCTAGAGGTGGAAGGGGCAAAGGAACTTGCCAGAGTCTCTTTTATAATGGCACTAATATCATTGATGAGGGCCCCACCCTCATGATCTAGTCACCTCTCAAAGGCCCCACCTCCAAATACCTTTATATTGGGGGTTAGGTTTTAACATATGAATTTTGGGGAGACACAAACATTCAAACCATAGCAAACCGTACTTTGTTTTTGGTCCTATAGGTCTTGATCTTCTTCCTCATGGGAGACTTGCCTGCCCTCCAGCATTGAGCCAGTCCCCCTCCCTGCCCAGGTCTCCCAGCTTCCTGTTCTTCTTTACCATAGGATTTTATCACCATTTGCAATTTAATTTATGTGTATGTTTCATATCTGTCTCTCCCACTAGACCGTAGGCTCCCTGAATACAACTTTTGCACTTTGTTTGCTCACTAGGATCCCCTGTGTCTGGCACATAGTAGGCACTCAGTCAGGGCCCACCTCTCCAGGGTCAGTGCTCCTGCCATGGCACCAAAGCAGACATGAGAGTTCCCTGTGCCATGAAAATAGACTGGTATCTGTGACTCCAGGGCTCAGGCATCAGTGGGTTGGCTGAGCCTCTGGTGAAGTGTGAAGAAGCCACAGAGGGCTTTATGGCTCTTTCAGGGCATTCCAGGGGCATTTACTCAATCATTTATGAGACCCGTCCTTCATAAGTGGACTTCTTACAGTTGCCCTCCCAACTGACCAAAATCCTTTTTTTTCCAGTTTTCTCCTATAACAGCACTCAGTAAGAACTGCTATAAGATGTTATTTTCTATTAAGATTGTCCTCCTTTGATACAAGACCCTCGGAGGTAGGCAGAACAAGTGTTATCATCTCCATTTGACAGGAGGGGAAAGTGAGGCTCAGAAAGGAAAGTGACTTGCTTTGGTTACACATATGTAAGGGACAGCAAGTCTGTAAACCCAGCTTTCTGCTTCCTGGGGCAGTGTCCTTTTCCCTTTGCCCAGAATGCCAGGTCCCAGGTCTTTGGAGTCCAGGGCAGCTGTGTTGCTCTGCAGAGCAGGAGAATGAGACACAAGAAGAGGATATTCCCCTTGCAATCTTTTGCCCACAAATGAAACTAGCATCTTGGGGAAACTCCCTGTGTGCCAGACACCGTACGCCTTTAATCCTTTTATGGTCTTGTAATGAGAGCTGATGTTGAAATCCCATTTTGCAGATACAAATACTGAGGCACAGAGAGCATCAGTGACTTGCCCAAGGCCACCAGCACAGCTAGGATCCAACCCCCTGTCTATTTGGCTCCAAATCTCATGGGCTTTCCACACGATCACATTGGGTCTTATTACCACGTTAAGACAGAATACAGAGACTGGGGGTAATTGCCATCTCTCACCAGGAAACCTGACTTAGTCTTTCCTTCCCTCAATAGGTTTGTAGATGAACTGAACCAAGAGGAATTCTTCCTCAATCTGTTACCTATCTCTTCCTCTGTATAGGGCAGGCTGTACCTAGAGAAAGTTTATTTAGAAGCGTCTTCAAGAGTATCTTCTCCCAAAAGAGATGCAAGCAAGTGATGGGACATTTGTCAAAGGTTGAAAAAAGAAGAAGAAAAAACAGTAAAGAAGAACAAAGAAGAGTCAATGGGAATCAGGGAGAGGAAAAAGGAGTCAAGGGGATGGTGGATGACAGAAAAAGACAGAATGACTCAGGAAGAGGGATGGGTGCCCTGGGGGGAGGGCTTGTGAACAGGGCTGGAATAGTGAGCGGCAATTTGTGAAGTTTACAGATAAATCTTGGTCCTTTCAGCAAAGCTTATCTGTAATGGGCTCGGCTCGCTGAGGCCCCGTCTCCTGTAGACATAAATCATTTTCTAATTTATAACATGAATAATTGATTTTGCCTCTGTAGCCTCAACAATAAATCTCCTGATCACACATGCATAAGAAAATAATAATAATGAAAGTGATCAGGATATGCTGCCATCGATTAACTGTGAGAGGGGCCACTTGACTCGCAATTCATGTTTTAAGTATTCCAGGTGGCACTGTGCCCACAAGCCACTTCTGCCCCTTGACCCCCAGCTCTGCCTGTCTCAGTAGGGGGCAGGGCAGAGAGTGAGAGGTCTGAGAAGGGAAGGGAAACTGGGTTTGGCTGTGTCTGGCCGCAGCTGGGATCAACACCAATGTTTCCTCCATAGTTATCATTCATTCATTTAGCAGTTATTTACTGAGCATCTCTTACCTGGAAGATTCAGGCACTGTCCAGGGCAAAGTGAGACCTGGTATTTTGCTTCAAGTAGTTTATGATCCAATTAAAGGCAAAGCTCAGAACACAGGACTAGATGTTCAGATAGGACTAAAGCAGGTGGAAGCTTTCACTATTCTATCATTTCCTCTAAGCTGGGGACCCTGGAGTCCTCTCTGACTCCTCCCTGTCCCTCCCTTGGGGTCTTGCAAATTCTCTCTCCCCATGGCCCTGGAACCCAGTAAATGGCTCCCCCACATCACTCTCACTCCACTGTACCCTCTCCTGTAACCAGAGTGATCATTTTTTACTTAATTTTATTTTTTGTGAGACAGAGTCTCACGCAGTTGTCTGAGCTAGAGTGCAGTGGCGACATCATCACTCACAGCAACCTCAAACTCCTGGGCTTAGAGATCCTCCTGCCTTAGCCTCCCAAGTAGCTGGGACTACAGATGTGTGTCACCACACCCAGCTAATTTTTCTTATTTTTGGTAGAGACAGGAGTCTTGCTCTTGCTCAAGCTGCTCCTTCCTTGCTCACTGCTCCTTCCTGTCACTCATCTCCTTGGTGATTTCCTGTTGATGACAAAGTTCAGGAAGCCAAGATCCACATCTTCTCTGCACAGGACTCTGCACAGAGCTTGACACCTAGTAGGTGCTTAGGAAATGCTTGTTGAATGAATAAACCTAACTGCCTTCAATCTCTTACCTCTTTGGTTCATCCCATGGGGAATAATATTTTTAACTGCCACAGCCAAGTTATTTTTTCTGCTCAGAAATCATCAGTCATCACTGGCTGCCAGTGTCTGTGCTTGAAGCCCACATATTCTAGCCTGGCCCTGACAGTGGGAGGCTGTGCTGCTCAGTCATTCTGGCTTCATATCTCAGGGGTCCTCTCCGTGGGCTTCTCCGCTCACTTGCTAAATTCCTACTCATCCTTCAAGCCTTGGTTCAAATGCCAACTCTATTACAGCACTTATTTCTTTGCTTCGAACCCACCAGTGGTCCCCCTTTGCTACTAGATGGAAAGGGAGGTGTTGAAGAGTTTTAGGCGAAAGGGATGTGGAAGATTTGGGTTTGGGTTGTTCCTAGAGCTTCTGAGGTGGGGGAGGGGCTGGAGGGAGATGGGCCTCTCACTCTGAGAGCGACCTAGTCCAGTGTCTACATGTCCATGGAGCTGGAAGTCTGCTCAGGGCCTCACAGGACTCATCATCAGACGTAGATTTATACCCAGTTGATGCCAAAGCTGCTACGGTTTTATCCACTCAGTTATGCTACTGATCTGGCCCCCGGGACTGTGGTTTCCCAGCTCCCTGGATCCCTGGCCTGAATCCCAGGGTCTCTCTTACAATGGGACCTAAAAATAGAAGCCACTTTTATAGTGTAGGGGAAAAGGTAAAGGACCCGGAGGACTCTCCGGGGAGCATAGGGACTGCCCCTGAGGCTCTGAGCACAGGGGAAAGGCCTTCTGGCAGGAGACAAAGTGGCCCTGATTGCATTTGGCAGGGCCTGGCTTCTCTACCCTCACTCACTCACAATCTCTCTCCTTATGCTTTTCCTGGCACTGAACTCTCGCCTTGTCCATGTTTTATCCTCCTCCCCAGGAAGGCCCTTTGTATCCATCTTACTGACACAGAGGCATTAGGGACGGTGGAGCCAAGAAGTGAGGAAGAAGATGGGATTCCGTGAGCGGGGGCAGGCCCAGGGTGTCTGAAGTGACACCTCCAGGAAGAGCAACACAGCTCTTCCTGGCTGACAATCTCTGTAAACTGGTTCTGTTTACAGGCCCCCGAGAATGCCCTAGATGAGCCATGTGCCAGGAAGTCTCCAGCACACACTCCTTGGAAGGTTCCAGTCCTGATAGCATGATCCTAGACTAATTACCTTCCTGAACCATAGTCTCCTCATATTTACAATGATAATCTTTTTTAAAAACAGTAAGATTTAAAAATAAAAACAAATCAAGGTAAAACTCCATATAATCACACAATCTATATGTATAGCTCTGTGAGTTTTACATATGCATGCACCTGTGTAACCGGCCAGACCAAGATATCAATATTGCTATCATGGCCCAGGGCTCCCCTGGGCTCCCTCCCAAGGTGGTAGGGGTGCAGTACCACCTCTAACATATCCCCTCCCAGCCTAGGGTAACCACAATTTCTGATTTCTATTATAATAGATTAAGTCGATGTATTTTTGAAATTTATATAAAATCACATTGTATGTGCTCTTTGGTGTCTGGATTCTTTTCCTTATGAGGTTATGTAAGGGTCAAATGGAAAAGTCCACATAAAAACACCTGCACAGGATTTGGCATACAGTAGATGCTCCGTGAATATGTGAGGAGGCGTGGGGTGGTTTGAATGAGAAAGACCTGGCTTCAAAACCGGATCTATGCCATGCCAGCTATGTGATATTCTGAGCCTCAATCTTCCCATCTGTAAAAAGGATAATAAGTGGTGCCTTGCAGAGATTAAATGAAATAAAAAGGCATAAACCCCGACAGTAAGTGCTTAATAAATGTCCATTCCGTGCCCCTCCCTGCTCTTGGACTGAAGCCAAAGCCCCAGACGGTGTCTTGGAGAGCCAGTTACTTTGCTATATTCCAGTGGTTTTCAAATTGCATTTCCTGGAGCCTCAGGATTCTGCAGTCATGAATCAGTGGTGGAGGGGAAGGAGGAGCGTAACAGGGAAGGAGAAAGCTCTGCAGCTGGGAGCAGAGAGGGAAGATGGTATTTGCAAAAAGAGCTCTGCTTCCAAAAGTGGTTTGAAGACCACTATCCAATTCCATAACTATAGAATGTTGCCCAACATGCCAGTCAGACATTGCAAAAAGGGAAGAACAAATGAGAACATAGCCGTGCTCATTGGCTACAACTTCCTGAAAACCTCTCCAGACAAATGCCTTACACTTCAGGGAGAGGACATCATGAGATGCAACCAGAAATGAATGGAGCAATTTCTTTTTTTATAAAAATTCTGCTTTGGTTATAAATTGTTTTTTATGAAAATCTACATTTCTCTTTATTTTATGAACTGTAATATAAGAATAAAGTAAAAAATTTTAAAGAAAATCTTTCATGATTCTATTATGTTAATGTGACAACTACGAATCTCACTTTTTTTTTTTTTTTTTGTAAGACAGAATTTATTCACAGAAAAGAATACAGAAAACATTAAGGCATCTGTTAGAGGGAGAAAATTCTAGTGGGGAGAGAGAAGCTCTCTCCGTACGAATCTCACTTTTAAAAAAAGCCATAATGGATATTGGTTGCATTTGTCTACCAACTATGCCCGAGCCTCTCCTCTGGTAATAGAACCTCACTGTCCCTCTGTGGAGCCGCCCCTATTGTACTGTTGGTTCATGTGGGATCAATCTGGTTCCTAGAAGCAGGTGTGACTCAGACATGGTCACTCAGGAATTCCATCCCCTTGGCCCTGGTGATTGTTCAGGGAAGGGCATAGCACCCGCCAGGCCAGTGAAATTCCATCTTGGGATCTTTGTTGCAACCAGAGGGTACATGGGGCTCTCTTGCCATTGGATTTGAAGATTGAGGGGTGCCACCATGTTCAGAAGGTCTGCTTGAGAGTGAAAAGTAAGCACAGGAAGAGAGCCAAGAGACTAAGAAAGGCTGGGTTCTGATCACATAATTTCAGCCCCTGAAATAACTCCAGACATACCTGAGTCTAACTATAGATAGTTAGAAGTCTAACTATAGATGTTTCAATCATGGAGCTAATAAATTATTTTTTTCCCCTTAAGCCCATTTGAGTTGGATTTCTCTCGCCTTCCACCCCTAAAATCCTGCTTCGTATATAAGTTGACCAAAGCTTAATCATGTAAGTGCATTTCCCTTCAAAGTTGTCACCTAGAGAAGCAATACTTATCACAAAATATGTTTTAGAACTCTTCATTGAGATAAATGTTAGTGTCAATTTAACAGTAAAGCCATGTCCTTAATTTATGTCTGTGGGAGAGAGGAGAAGATTACAGATACTTATCGACTTATGATGGTGTTACGTCCCAATAAACCCACTGTATGCATTTAATACACCTAACTGATTGAACATCATAGCTTAGCTTAGTACGCAGAGCATTTACATTAGCCTAAAGTTTGGCAAAATCATCTAACATAAAGCCTATTTTATAATAAAGATTTTAATATCTTTTTCAATTTATTGAACACAGTACACTGTACCGTACTGGGTATTGACCCTCATGATTGCAGGTAGGGTTGACAGGGAGCTGCGCCTCGCTGTCACTGCCTCGTATCACAAGTGAGGCCTATTGTTGCTAGCCTGGGAAAAGATGGAAATTCAAAATTTGAATTATAGTTCCTACTGAATGCATTTTTGCTTTCGCACCATTGTAAAATAAAAACATCATAAGTCAAATAATTGTCAAGTTGTGGGTTGTCTGTACTCTGTTTGATCACTTAGTTTGTTCATTAGGTTTAAGATTCATTGACAAATTCCCAAACTCAAATCTACTCTCAGGGGATGGAGACTTGATGTCCAGGATGCCAGCGGAGAACAAGTTGCACCTTTGAATTGCTGTTTTACTTTTCAAAGGGAAAAAAAGAATTTGCATAGATGAATTGTAGTGTGAAATATCAACCTCTCTATCCTTGATTATACCCTTAAAGGGAAAAAAGCAGCAATGCTTGATTCCCTGGGCTCTTTTGCTCAGAGAAAGAACAATGTGGTCTCCCTCCGGTCTCAACAGAAGGACTCATGTTCCCATTTCACAAATAAGGGAGTCAAGGCAATCCTAAGTTCTGAATAAGACTTTGTTGTGTGTATTAGGATCCAGACTAGTAAATGGAATCGCTGAATAAAGTAGCCAAGGGTGGTGCCTGTGGCTCATCGAGTAGGGCGCCGGCCCCATATACTGAAGGTGGCGGGTTCAAACCCAGCCTCGGCCAAACTGCAAAACAGAAAAATAGCTGGGCGTTGTGGCCGGTGCCTATAGTCCCAGCTACTCGGGAGGCTGAGGCAAGAGAATGCAAGAGAATCACCTAAGCCCAGGAGTTGGAGGTTGCTGTGAGCTGTGTGATGCCACGGCACTCTACCCAGGGGGATAAAGTGAGACTCTGTCTCTACAAAAAAGAAAAAAAAGAACAGCAGCCAGGAGGCAGACATGAGGGGGGCAACAGGAAGCAGGATGAAAGACAAGCACAGCCATAATCCTAGCACTTTGGGAGACTGAGGGAGGAGCATCACTTGAGGCAAGGAGTTGGAGATAGGCCTGAGCAAGAGGGATACCAAGTCTCTACAAAAATGGAAAAATCAGCTGGGGGTGGAGGTGCACATCTGTAGTCTTAGGTACTTGGTATACGGGAGGCTGAGGCAGGAAAATTGCTTGAGTCCAGGAGTTGAGGTTGCAGTGAACTATGATGACATCACTGCGCTCTAGCCCAGGTGAGGGAGTGAGAACCTGTCTCAAAAAATTAAAAAAAAAAAAAAAAAAAAAAAAGGCTCAGCGCCTGTGGCTCAACGGGCTAAGGCGCCTGCCACGTACACCTGAGCTGGCAGGTTCGGATCCAGTCCGGGCCCGCCAAACAACAATGACGGCTGCAACCAACAAATGGCCTGGCGTTGTGGCTGGCAGGCGCCTGTAGTCCCAACTACTTGGAAGGCGGAGGCAGGAGACTCGCTTGAGCCCAGGAGTTGGAGGTTGCTGTGAGCTGTGATGCCACAGCACTCTATCCAGGGTGACAGCTTGAGGCTCTGTCTCAAAAAAAAAAAAAAAGA
>CAUYON010104150.1:0-29723 GCA_963573935.1 Arctocebus calabarensis | reverse complement strand
CTTTGTAGCAAAGTATCTCAAGAATGGAAGAAAAAGTATCCAATGTACTCAGCCCTACTATGAAGCTAATTTAGAGGTTTCATATGAAGGCTATAATCCAACTATAGCACAAGAATATGGGGAGGGAGGGTAATTGGTGGGACAACACCTACGGTGCATCTTAGAAGGGTATAGGTGAAACTTACTAAATGTAGAATATAAATGTCTTAATACAATAACTAAGAAAATACCATGAAGACTATGTTAACCAGTTTGATGAAAATATTTCAGATTGTATATGAAACCAGCACATTGTACCCTCTGATTGCATTAATGTACACACCTATGATTTAATAAAAAATATTTTTAAAAATTACATAACATGAAATATACCCTCATACAAGTTTTTAAATGTACAATATAGTGTTGTTAAACTATATGCACATCTCTGTACAGAAGATCCCTAGAATTTTTTTTCACATAGACGAAGCTCTATACCTATTGAATAGCAACCAACATCCCATTTTCCCCTTCCTACAGTACCTAGCAACCACCACTGTGCTTTTTATGAGTCCTCTGCTTCTACGAGTTTTAGTATTTAATTAAATAGATACTTGAAAAAAGTGTAATTATTTTTCTGATTGGTTTGCTCCACTTAGCATGATGTCCTCAAGGTTTACTGTGTTATAGCATTGGACAGAATATCCTTCCTTTTTAAAGCTCAAAAATATGTCCTTGTATGTATATGCCACAATTTTTTATCCATCCATCAATGGACTTTTTTGGCTATTGTTATTAATGATGCAATGAATGTGGAAATTTGAATATCCCTTTGAAATCCTTCTTTTTTGGGGGGGGAAGAAGGGGTCAATAGAGGGTGGGTTAATAGGAGGACCACATCAATGGAGCATATTGCAAGTACAGGTTGAATCTATCAGGTGTAGAACACAAATGTCTTAACACTGTAATTGGGTAAATGAGGTGAAGGCTATGGTAATTAGTAGGATGCAAGCACTTCAATTTGTATAAATAATCAACACACTGAATCCCATAATGGCATAAATGTATTCATGTTCTATATACAAATACCTTAATAAAATAAATAAATAAATGAAGCTGTAAAGATTCTCAACTTTCTCCATAGATAACATCACCTGTTCAGAACCTAAGGGCAGTTTTTGATATATCTTTTAGGTCTTGCATTCCAGTGGATTGACTAACCCACCCAGACCAAGGACCTGACTCAGAGGGTCTTAGACTCCCTTGCCCAAGGACTGCATTCCAGTGGATGGACTGACCTAGCCAGGCAACCGCCTAGTCCAGGGGACTGATTGTTCTGCCCCCAAACCACCAATTAGCAGACTCTGATTGCCTGGTCCTCTGCCCACCAAACTTTCTTTAAAACCCCGTCTCCTCAATTTTCAGGAAGGTGGATTGGAGAAATTCCCACCATTTCCCCCTTAACACTTTGCAGAATAAACCCTTTCACTGCTGTAAACCCTGCTGTCCTGCTGTTTCTGGGTACTGGCTTCCTCTTGGGAAGTAGACAGATAATCCTGGTTGGGCAGCAACACGTTCCCACCACCAGTGTACAAGAGTTCCAATTTCTATGTGAAAGGTTTAAACTCATAGCTTCATATCCTGTCCAATATTTGGAACCCTATTAGAGTTTTAGAGAGATACTGAATATTTTAGTAAATAACCTGTTTGCTTAAAAACTTTTCTTAAAGCTTTTCCCCTTTAAGACAAGGTCTATTATGTTATATAGAGAATCACCTGGCTAAAAGTCAAGCCAGAAAAAGAGGTGTCAAACAGGTTTCTGGCTTTTGTACAAATGTCTCCTTTGCTAATTCTATGGAGTTTTGTACTCTTACATAACAACTATGCTTAGGTTAGCCACTATAATTTTGAGATTCCATATTTAGCGATCTATATGACACCTGTTATGCCATTTATTATTAATCACTTAGATTTAAATACATACACATGTTTCATTTTTCACATCTGTTTTCCCTCCATTTTTTTAAGGTTTCTGTATTATGATTCATTTGTTTAGTCACAGGCCTTTTTTGGAGCATATTATTTATATTAGTTGAATGAGATAGTATCTGAATCCTTTTCTATCCTAAAATAGTTTCTTTCATTTCACATGGAAATGGTTTTTGACTATATGTAAAAACTCTTTTCTTCAGTAAATTATAAGTGCTACTCTTCCCTCTTCTAATGTCCAATAGTAGAGCAATGTAGATAATTCAGATACTGATCTAAACATTTTTTGTTTGAAAATAACTGATGTGTTTCTGTCTGGAAGATTCTATGATTTCTTCTTTATTCTCAAAGCTGATGAATTTTACCAAGTTCATGTCTTTTCTTATTAATCTTGACTAAATCTGAGAAACTTCACAATCTCTCATTCAAGTCTTTCTTTAGCTTAAAGAGATGTCCTTCTATTATTATTTAACATGCCTCCACCATCATTTCCTTCCTATCCCTCTAAAGGAGCTATTATTCGCCTGCTAGAACTCGTAGTTTAAAGGTGCAAGTATCTATCTTTTCCTTTAAAATTTTGTGAGGTGGCAGGGAAGATCCCTAGAAGCTTCATTGAAAGTTCAACTCACAATAAGGTAGATTAATAAGAGAAAGTGATTTACTCACTGTGCCCACAGGAAGAGTCACAGAGTGATTACCTAATATCCCAAAAGGGTCCAGAAGTTTATATATTTCATTTTGGTGGGGAGGAGGAATGTAGGTAATTCTGTTTAGGGGCAATAAGTGGTTATTAGAAAGGGTAAAAAGATACTGGGGGAATGAATCAATAGGGGAAAATAGATTGCCTTGTAAATGGTTCTCTTTGCAAATTCAATTAACCTGAGAGACAGGTATTAAATTTAAAATGGTGTGAACCAGGTCTGGTTGCATACTTGATCTTCCTTCCTGTAATACATTGAGAAAACGGAGAGGGGAAAGGAAGTTAATTGCTCTTTTTGATAGGTCTATTTTTTTATGAAGGAAGAAAGAAAACCCATTCCAGGACCAGTTGGTCACTAAGGACCTTGAATTCAAAATACTCTTTATACTAAGTCATATTTGGGGGTAAAATTTTCTGAGCTTCTTCAACCTCTGTGTGTTTGTAACATCATTATGTTTTGTAATATCTCTTTCACTTAACCATCAAGGGTTCTAATTTAAGTTTTTATAGTATCCATTCATTTGTCAATATTTTCATTTGGAAGCCACACTAGCTAGTGTGTGTATCTTGTATGTGTGAGTTTATCTGCAGTTGTGGAATCTTCATAAGTGCTCTATCATTTGCTTGTTAAAATAGTTATTTGTCTCTCACAATGGCTCTATCTTGTGAGAGGCTAACTTTTTCCTTAGTGATTTGTTATTCTCCCTCTTCCTGGCTGTAAAGTCCAAGTGGATGTGTTTCATTTGCTCATGCCTGTTTGCTGATGCTGGGAACTTGCTCCACCCATGGATGGAGATGTACCAGCTGACTGCCAGTCCCAGACAAATACAGCAAAAACAAAAGTTCCTACTCTGGTTTTCTCAGTTACAAAATAGTAGTCTTCCTACTTCAGCACTAAAGCCATCTTAGCCCATCTCCATAGTAATTTTATAACACTTTCACAAGTAGGATTGCCAAGGAGCCTTCCTGAGGACATGTGCCCCCCACATAAGGGGGTCTCCAGAATTCCTCTGGCTACACTGTTGGATTCCAATTCATTCCCAGGGAATTAGCAGCTGGTCCTCAAGTCCTAAATACAGGTAACAACCATACTATAAAAAACGCAAAGGACTGAAAAAGAGCAAAAATATTTTACAAGCCATCAAGCTGTTGAGTTGTCATTCTAAAACTCCCTGACTCCTTTGGGGAATTAAAACCTGAATCCCCACCTAAGGCAGTAATCAAAGTGGTAGAGGAGTGTCCTTAATTTTCTGTATCATAGGAGATGGCTCAATGGAATTGTCCACAGAGATGTCATAAGAGATAGGGACTAAGGTCACAAGATATGGAGTCCATCAGGACCATCAAATATAGTTAACACCAATAGGCTGAACTTGAATCTCCCTTTTAAAAGCTCTGTATTTCTGCTTATAGGGAGGACAATGGTAGTTTAAGACAAAAAATATGCCATTTTCCCCATTTGCCAATGAAGGAACTCAGAAAATTTCACCTTAAAATATGACAAATTATAAAGAATATTTTTGTTGCTGCCCAACAAGGTTCATTGCCCACCACTTTAAAGGAATCCAGCACCCAGAGACAGTAGGGTTTAAAGCAGAAAAAGAATTCATTCTGCAAAGTGCTAAGAGAGAAGATGCAAAGAAATTCTCAAATCCACCTCTCTTTGAATTAGGGAGATGAGGTTGGTGGGCAAAAAAGTAATAGGTGCGCAGAGAAGTAGGCATTTGGGGTTTGCTAATTGTGTGAGCTTGAGGTGGAACCATCAGTCCCATGGTATCAGCCACTGGCCTGGGTAAGGCAGCCAAACCTGGAATGCAGGACCCAGAAGGTATCTCAAAAATTACCCTAGGAGGGGCCGTGCCTATGGCTCAATGGAGTAGGGCGCCAGCCCCATATGCCAGAGGTGGTGGGTTCAAACCCAACCTGGGGCAAAAAAAAAAAAAAAGAAAAAGAAACTACCCTAGGGATCAAACAGTTATCTAAGTAGAAAGCTAAGAATCTTTGTGACCACTAGCTATGTGACTCCAAGAGTATCAGACATGGGGATAGTGGATAATTACTAGCATTATTTTTAGCCGGACCTGTGTCTTCTTTTTAGGTAGGCCCTTACCACAGTTCTTGCCTTGTACCCATTATTACTTTGTAAGGGCAGTTCCATTTTGAATTAAGAACCTTGGAGATTAACTGAATATTAGAAGGGGCTTTCCCTCTATCTGCATAAACTGGACTGACCGGACCAAAAGATCAAAGGGGACAATTTACTTTCCTTCCTCTCCCTGTTATCTCAACATATTGTAGGGAAGAATAACTAGGATAAAAAGCAGACCTGGCTCCAATCACTTAAAACATAGTATTTGTCTCTTGGGTTAATTTACATAACAATCTATTCCCCTATCCTATTATCCTCCCTAGCAACTGTTAAACAGAATTACCTATACTCTTCATATCACCCCTCCTCTACTGAAAGGCATGTATAAAACTATCTGATTATCATTGAGATAACGGGTAATCACTCTTGTGATTCTCCCCACACGCTTAGTATTTGGGGAAAAAAAAAAAACATGTATCTTATTAATCTACTTTAATTGTGAGTTGATCTTTTAGTAAACTTTTGTGGAAAAGGGCAAGTTTCCCGTCACCCCTCCACCAGCAAAAATAATAAACTTCTCTTTCTTTCTCTTTGACCATGGGGACAAATACTGAAATTTCAGTAACAATATCTCCTGTCAAATATAGAGCCAAAAGCCTGTTTCTTCCCTCGGTCCTTCCTACCTGCTGACCTGGAAATTCCTTGAGTCAGAAAAGATAAAAATAATATTATTTAAAATAACAGCAATAGTTAATATTTCTGGGACACTAGATATATAAAATGTAGCAATAAACTGGAGAAGCTTTGTTTTCCCTATCAGGTACCTATTTATTCTTCATTAGTCAGTTCAAATGTGTACAGGAGAAATTTCAAAGCAGGCACAATACCTCTACAAATGAAATAAGGCAGAGAGCTGGAAGAAATAATAAAGTGACATGAAAACAGTTTAGCAATTCACTATTATGAGATTTAGAGAAACTCCATACAGTGGAAAAAAAAAAAAAAACACACAATCAAAGGTACAGATTCACAGGCTTAAAAGTACATGGTAATTAGTGTCTTAGAAAGAGTTTAGCTTTGTTACCAGAGAAACCTGGAATTGAATCCCTAGTAGAATTTACTTTACTGTATCTCAAATTCCTTTTGTGAAATGGGAGATAGAATGTCTTCTACACAGGGTCCTTGCAAGGATGTTTCCAAAAACATTTTCTAGGACCTAGCATGTGAGAAGTGCTCAACAGAATCAGCTCACAATCTGCCTACCTTCAAACTAATTTCTCAAATGATTGATGATTCCCATGAATAAAGTGTTTTCTTTGTTCTAACAACAGACCTACCCTGGGGCCAGGGAATAAGCTCCTTGGGTGTGGGTGGGAAATTCCGTCTGGCTCATTCACTGCCTGTTTCCAGGTTCTGGTATAGTCCTGGCTTTGAACAAATACTCAGTAAGCAGCATGCATTTTCTCATTTGAGCAGCGTAATAGTCTCATTATTATTACTTCCAGGTTTTAGACGGGGAAACCAAGACTCAGGAAGAAAAAGTAACATCCCAAAAGGGCAGAGACAGAGATGGGGGTGGGCAGAATGATGCTCTGTCTTCCCATTCCAAATCTGTGCTCTTCACTCTCAATTGTACCACCAGATACTATGTCTTCTACCAGGATGTGAAAAAGCCCCACTATGGTTTCTATCTTTTATAAAAATACAACCCATTCTAATGGGTTAGGAAGGATTGAGGAGCCAAATGGTGCAAAATGTACATGACCATCTGCTTAATAGATCAGCATTCTCATTCCCCTTAGCAGTACAGAAATGGCCTGAGGCAGCCAAGAACACAAATACTTCACAAAAGGGAATTAAACTTTTAAACTCAGGAGAGACTAGAGACTAGTACCAGTATAGTAAGCTCCAACACAAAAAGGTTACAGGACAAGCTGCTCCAGGCCAAATTTATTCATAGACCTGGAGGAAACTTTAGACATTTCTTCTGAAATGAGGAAAGCCAATGTCTTTACTTCAGACAGGAGAAAGTGAGTTCTAGAGAGCGCCAACCACCTGCCCAAGGTCACTCAAGAAGTTCCTGGGAGAAATGAAATAAGCAAAATAAGATTAGAACATTATCAACATCATTAGAGTTGATAATGAAGAGGAAGGTGATGTGGTGATGAAGATGCTCACAACCTTTGGTGATGACAGCTCTGCAAGCCTGTACCACATGCTTTCTATGAGTCAGTCCTATATGTTAACATGTTTTACCTCATTAAATCAACCATTACATTCATCAATTGTATTAACTTCAATTTAATGCAAATTGGAAAAAAGACTTGTCCAAAATCACATAGCTAGTGAGTACTGAAATCAACATACTTTCCTATTGTATATTAAAGAGTTCTGAGAGTAAGCAAAAATACTTGCATTATTTGCTCCAGAATATATTCATTATACAAGATAAGGTAATAAATTAACTAAAATAGCATGCTTTTTAAAACCATGAGCTGTGTTGGGTGTGGTGGTTCCCACCTGTAATCTTAGCATTCTTGGAGACTGAGATGAGTGGATTGCTTGAACTTAAGAGTTTGAGACAAGCCTGAGCAAGGTGAGACCCCATTTCTACTAGAAATAGAAAAACTAGCCAGACATGGTGGTGCACGCCTATAGTCCCAGTTACTTGGGAGGCTGAGACAAGAGGATCACTTAAGCCTAGAAATTTGAGGTTACTGTGAGCTATGATGATACCACTTCACTCTATCCAGGGTGCAGAGTGAAATTCTGTCTCAAAAATACCCTCCAAATGAAGAAACTATGAGTTTGCTTTTCTAGACTTTTTTCCAATTGCTCACCTCACCATTATGTTACAAACTGTCATGCAAAGGACAAGAAGCATGTCTAAAAAGTAGGAAGGAGAGTTTTACTGGTGGTATCAGTTTGCAAACAGGGAAGAGATGCTCTCAGTGTGAGTCAATGGTGCTCTGTCTCTGAAGAGGGAAAGGAGAAGTTGGCTTTGATGTCTCAGAGTGCCTGTATCACAACAGATTCACACATATTTAGCAGCTTTGGGGGAAGCTATTCATGATCTCATCCTAGAAAAAGTATCTCACAGTCATCCCTCATTGTTGAATATTGCTATGGTTACCTTTGAAAGACTCTCCTTGGGAAGCTATGTACCCAACCAGTGCCTAGTCTACCCTTCAGAGTAATTTTAGAACTCTTTTTCTGGAATGGCCATCAGAGCTGTCATCATAATACTCTGGATGTCCTGAAGTCATGAAAATGTCTTCCTTTCAATATTTCCTTAATCTTTAGGTAAAGAAAAAATCATTGGAGACCAGATCAGGTGAGTAGGGAGAGTTTTCCAATATAGTTATTTGTTCATTGACGAAAAACTTCCTCACAAACAGTGTTGTGTGAGCTGGTGCATTGTTGTGATGCAAGAGCCATGAGTTGTTGGCCAAGATTTTGGGTTAAAATTTTCCTGTTTTTGTATCAATATTTACTTCTTTTGATATGCAACTCACAGTCAACTAATAATTTTGATGCATGATTCAATGAATTTTTGTAATTTTTTTGTTATTTCTACTCCTTACTGGTCTTCCTTGATCTCTCTTCACAGTGGACACTTTCTTTCCCTTCAGAAAAACATTTAATCCATTTACACTGCCATTTCCTTCATGGAATTATCCCCATAAACTTGGACTAACATGTTCCTGATTTCATGTCCATTCTTTCCAAGTTTGACAAGAAATTTATAAATGTTTGTTTATTGCTATAATTCTCACTACACCACACAAAACATAATGCAACAATAATGAATGCCACTGAGCAAGACAAGTCACACATTGACATGAACACAGCTGTGAGACACTGATATACCAAGCTTAGAAAACCTTAGCAAGCTATTTATACAGTGCTGCCAATGTAAGCAAATAGTGGTAAGTTTGCAAATTTAATTGTCAGACCATGTGTATAAGGTAGATCCTCCATAGCTGACAACCTCCCTGCATTGACCACCTCCTTAAATTGACCTAATTTTCATAGACCAGCCCTGCACCACATGTACATATCAGTATGAGAGAATATTCCCAGGAATAATGAGGTCTAGGAGAACAGAGGTCTTCTCAAGGAGACCCCAAAGATATACCTGCAGGGTCCTCTCTATGGTAACACAACTCTTAGGAATTTGTAGACTTAACTTCCCAGGACCTGGAAATGTCTGCTTCTGTGAAATCCTGTAGTTCTGTGGGGGCTGAAACAGCTTCTCTCACTTGAATCAAACTGACCAATGAGAAATGTATCTGTGGGTTGAAACTTTTTGACTGGAGATAAAAAGGGAAAGACCAAGCCAGATGGGGAGCACGGCCATTTTGAAATTTATGCTGTTAGCTCCCTCCGCTGAATAAAAGCCTTTTTCCTCTTAGATATGATGTTCAGGTGCTCTTTCTCTCCATTGGGCCTCATCTTCCTGCAACATTTGGTTCCCTGCCAGAGAAGCGAGACAAGCTGAGGAGAGAACAGGCTCAGACACACCTAGTAGTTGCTGCCAACCCTCTGAACACCCATGCAGGGGTCCCTGATCAGCCTCAGTGCCATGAACCACTGAGCACACCAGGGAAGCAGCTTGGCCTCCCCGTGTGGATGCCTCAACTAAGCAGCAAAGGTTAGCAGGTTTTCAAGGAGTCAAACACTGGGAGGAAGTGGCATGCAGGAACTGGCACCTGCATTCAGAGATATCTAAGGCAAGGTACGATCAATCTGGGGTTCCCACTATTTGAGTGAAAGTGGGGGTCCAATCAACCTCTGGGTGTTAGATTGCCAGCAGGACTGGTGATAGGTGTATGATAGAGTATGGGTGCTGTGTGACAGGGAGGAACAAAGGCAGGGTTCCCATCTTCCCTCATAGGGCCTAGGGGAATGCTGGTTCACCTCCTATGGCTAACCTGGGAACCAAGGCTTCCCAGGTTAAGAAATGGGTTGGAATCCTGTGCATTTGAGTGTTTAGAGACTGACTGACACAAGTAACCATAGGTGGGCTTTCAGCCCCTGCCTTCACAGGGTGAAACGATTATGTGAGTGGCCCCTTCTTCCCTGATCCAACTTTGCTCCCTAGCTATTCTGAGAAAAACTAGATGTTCTAGATTTTTCTACTTTCTGTGTCAGACACAGGTCTAATCTTTGGCAGCCACGTGGCCATACAAGACTTAGGGGGTCAATGAAGTGACATTAGAAAGGATACCTGTGTTGTGGTTTTGTTAAAGAATTTCTTTCTTCAGTGAGGGCCACAGATCAGTGATAAAAGTGATTTTGTTGGACAGAGGGGCATGCAGAGGGAGTGGAGAATGCTTTGTATGGGGAAGGAGGCACAATTCAGAAGTGTCCTGCATGGGTCCTTTGTCTAGGGGTAAATATTGGCCCTAAGACAAATTTTGGCCAGGACTTGGCAGATTGAAAGAATCTTGATAAGCAGAATGAGTGTCTTAACAAATGAATGAATGCAGTCCCTTTCCTGGGTCTTTGTTAGGTCTTTGCAGCTTTTGTCTAGGGAAGGGATTAGGATGTGTGCTCCCTACTCAGGGTGGAGCCACCCAAAATATTTTGGGCTGCTTTGTTCATGACTTTGCTATAGCTCAGAGGGTGTGGCCTGCAAGGGCAGCCTGTTTGTGCCTAGAGATGGTACTCTAATTTCTAAGCTCACTTGAGTCTGAAAAAACGTGAATCCCTGTCTAACCCTGAGTGGGAAAATCCTGTATCAATGTTATATTCCATAAAATGTCTCTCATTTGTAAAATGTAATAATTTGGTCATTTAAATTGTTTGGGAAAGTGAATCTTTGTCAAAGAATAAGATTCATGCCCTTTAAACCTTCTAATTATCAGGTTAGCCAAGTGAAAAATTAACTTCATAGTAAACCGTGATCCTGTTTTGTGAAAAGTGGTTTTTTTCACAAAAATGAGAAATGAAAGAAATTAGACAAAAAGGAAAATGGCATTGTGTAAGGAAAGGCTCTTGTGTGGTCAATTGTATCCCGAAACAGAATGGTTATTTCAGAAAGTGATAGGTATGGCAATCCAGAAGGTTTAGAATGTTTGTAAATCGTCTGTGCAGGATTGAATAAGATTCACAAAAGGAAATTTGTGAAGGAACTTGCATGTAATCCAGTAGACTATTCAGTATTGCCTTTATCATCTTTTGGCTTGTAATCCTGTTTGAACAAATGTGTTATGCCTTTGATATTTCACAAACCTTCCAAAATCAAAACTCTAAATTTGATCTCTTTGAAATATCAAGACCACTGAAAGTGTGAGAAAGACATATTAGACTTATTTAATACATTAAAAATATATAGGAAATACTGTCAAATATGAAATAGTGGTTAATTTTCTGTGAATCATGTTTATATACGTATGTTCCGGTATTATAAAATATTGGTCTTAGTTATATTGTCAGTAATAATTTTAATTCATCTCAGAAAATGGTTTTTTTGTAACTTACTGAGTCCAAAATTTGTCCGTCAAGAGAATTTATTAGGAAAGGCTGGCAAATTCTCTCAAATTCAAATTTCTGACGTCTCTGGAAATTAAATACCATCGGGCTAAAAGCAAACTTCTAGGACTTTCCTTAGAAAGTTAGCATGTCTATGAGTATTGCTAACCCAAATTCAAAAGAACAGAAATCAGTTACATGGAACTGGGCTGAATTTTTATGGCTTTTTGCTTGAAACATTGCTTATTCTTTCAGTGTTTTCTGGAAGTCAAGAAAACCATTTTCTGTCTTTTGAACTAGTTGTAGCCTTCAGCAATGTATATACTTATAGGCAGAATTTGAAACATTTACTTTTTTCTTTCTCCTTGATTTCTCCAGAATTTGAAAACCATTTATAAATATTCTTAATTTCTGACAATACAGTTATTTGCATAAGTTCAATAAGAATCTGTTTTGTTCTAGAGGACATGATGAAGGCACTGGTTCTTTTACCAAGATTTTGACTAGAATAGCATTTTCAGAGGTGTCCAGACTATGTTAAGGAATTAAGGTAGACTTTATAAGGTCAATAAAAAGCCCCTTGGGAACGCTGGCCAGATACCCATCAATAACAACTTACAGAGATTCCACTGTGTTTTAAGGGACATCAAGTACAAGAGCAATGGTAAATATGTATGTCACATAAATCCCATGTTTGCGTTGGGGCAGGGTTTTAGCATTAAAATGAGGTTGAATTTGGCTTTTTAAATTTTTTTGTAGTTTCTGGCTAGGGCTAGTTTTGATCCCACCACCTCCAGTATATGGGGCTGGTGCCCTACTCCTTTGAGCCACAGGTACCGCCCTGAGTTTGGCTCTTTATGACAAAATGTGAAATATAGGATACAAAGACAGTTCGTTCTCAACTTCTGTACACTGGCCAAAACTGGCTTTAAGTCTGCCACTGTTCCTTAGGGGGAAAAAAAATGTTTGCAAGGTGGTTCTCTGTTCAAAGTTGTAGTGGTCAGGGTTGTAAATCAAGAGTTAGGAGGGGCCTGATTGTCTTAAGAGTTCCGTTTGTTAGGGAGTTTAGCAAGGGTGTGATTTTCCTTGCAGCTATGCGAATTTTAGTGCCAGCTGAGTTCTGAGCCCCTCGTCTGAAGGTAACTTTAGTTTCCTTAACTTTAGGGTCTATTTTAGTTTTTTTTTTTTTTTTGGCCAAAGCTGGGTTTGAACCTGCCACCTCCGGCATATGGGGCCGGCGCCCTACTCCTTTGAGCCACAGGTGCCGCCCAAGGGTCTATTTTAGTTGAAAAAACTGCATCTGTTCTGGTCTCTTAGGTCACCCTTAAGAACTCTGCCCTATCAAGCAATCCTTCAACCTTGCAAGACCAGCCTAACAACTGCCCAGCACCAGTGCTAAAGTAAATTAAACATCATCCTCTGATCTCTTTCTTAGACATTATGGAGACTAAGCAATTCAAATGCTAAGCTGTTGGAGTTCAAAATTATTTTCAGCCTTAAAGGAATGTGAATTTGGGGGCCTGAATCACATAACAGAAGGCTGTTAAGCTTAGCAGCTACAAGCTTCCGTTGGTCTGAATTAAGTCTTTGACCTGAATGAAAGCACATGTAGTCAGAATAAGATAGAGTCAGGCTGGCCAGAGTGGACAAGACACAGCTGGTTTAGTCTTTTTAAGTCCTAAGTGACCTTCACTTCCTGTCTCTTATTGTTTTGTAAACTTGGCCACCCATAAGATGTCTATCTTGAATAGTTTAGAACATTAACTTTTAAATTGGAACTATTTTAATAGATTGTTCCTGAGTTGTGCTGATTACCATTGAAAATAGGTTTATTGTGGTCTTTGAACCTTTATGTATAAAACTGTGATTTTGGAAATGGAAGAACAGAACCATAATGGAAAGGCTACTCTCAACTTTCTCCAGAACCACTGGCCTTCTGACAAGTAAAGTTTGGTTGACCTATCCCCATCTCTGCATATTGGCCAATTGTGACAGGCAGCTGGACCCTCTTTGTCCAGTACCATTATCTGCTTTGTTTTATAAAATGTTGTAACTGGCAGAGGGTGCCAGAGAAGATCCTTTTCTTCTTACTATGAACTTTCGTTATGGATTAATCTCCCTCTTTCCTTTCTCACCCAAAGACATAATGGCTATCACAGTGCCTTAAGAGGGAATGTTAAATACACTCTTTTAAATTGGAAGAGAAATGAAACCCAGCTATAAAAATAAGAAAACAAGTCTGCATAGAAAAGAAAATGAACTGTAACTAATTAATTTGCTGTAACTCATAAACCAACCTTGAGTTAAAAAATGTTTTAATTCTATTAAATTTCTCTGTCTTCTTCCTTCATAAGCAAGATCAGATTTACCTCAGCAGCACTATCTGCCTCGGTTTCTCTGGAGTGGTATGTCCTGGAATGGCCATTCCCAGATTTTTGCTTGCGTAAACTCTTTAAAATTGGAATCCAGCCTTTTGATTATTTCAAGTTGAACAAACTCTTTTAACCTGATATTCTCCTTCTACCAGTGGGTCCAACAAACCTGATTTTGTCAACAGGTGACTGGGGTGGTTTTGATGGTGGCAGGTGGCAGAATTCACATATGCTGAAATACAAAGCCCATGTTACTAATCATTGCATTACTATCCTCTTCTTCAACAAACTGCTTTATAATTCATCTCAAATGTCACCTATTTTAGAACCTCCCTGCACCATCCAAGTTTTAACCAAGGTTCCTGCTTCTTATTCCAAACATATCCTCCAATTTTCTATTTTCATAGGGAAGGAACTCTGTAAGTTTCACCCCAAAATACGATTCCTTGAGATAAAGAGTATTTTGCATCAAAGGCCCTTAGAGATCAACAGACATTGGAAAGAGCTTTATCTCCATCTGCATAAAATCAGACAGAAAGCAACAAAGGTATCCCCTTCCCCTCCCTATTATCTCAATACTCAATATACATGTATTATAGGAAAGAAGATCAAGAATGCAGCCAGACCTGCCAAATCGTTTTAAATGTGTTAAATCATTTTAACCAGTTTCTCAGGTTAATTTAATTTCCTAAGACAATCAAGTACAAGTCAATCTATCCCCCCCCACCGCCATTTGTTCTCCTCAGTATCTATTCACCCTCCCTAGTAGCCACATATTGCTCCTAAACAGAGTTACCTGTATTACTAATCCTCCTCTCCCCTCTAATAGGAAGGTATATAAACTTCTGGACCCCACTGGAATACTGAGCGATTGCTCTGTGATTGGACAGTGTAAACAAATCTCTCTTCTTTGTCTGCCTTCCTATGAGTTGGTTGATCTTTCACTGAACTTTCATGGCAAAGGTGAAGTTCCTGCTCACTCCATGAGAGCACATTCTTCAATATACTCACAGGGACACCCTCCACAAACAGACTACGCATCACCAAGACCATCTTCATTCACTCATTGTCCCTCAGCAAATACCCACGGAGAATCTATCACATGCCAGGTGCTGGGATAGGCAGTTTTTCAAGACTCTATTTCCATCATCTCAGCACACAGAACGAATTTGGTAACATTTATTTTAAAATCAATGGACTAATTGAATGGATGGATAGTTGAACTGATGGGGCTCTAAATTAATTCTACATTTTAAGAACAAGGAGGAGATGTCCAATGTTGGGCTGGGTTACTCTCTGTACCATGAAAATTCTTGCAGACCTTTGTAGGAAGTGAAATGAAAGGTGGAACACATGTTATTTTCTTTTCCTCCTGACACAGGAATGGCAGCTAATGGAGCTGAAAGGAGTATAACAATGAAAAAATAAGAACCCGGTCCATTTCTTCCTATTAAGAAAAGGAACAGCATAAAAATGTGAGAGAAGAGATTTATGTCCCTAGCCTTATTACGTTATGAATGGTGCTCTGAGGTGGACTTATAAGTCAGAGGCACCTTTTCTCCCTTCATTCAGACTCACTTTTGAAGTCAGCAGCTTTTTCGGGGAAGGGGTAGTGATTTGGCTTCTTCCTCACGTCTATCTGAGGTGTGAGTATGAAGATTTGTTCAGGATAAGGGTGATGGACATTGCCTAGTCCATTTTCTAGTGATCTTAGTACCATTAAGGTCTCTACATTAAGCTTCTCCAAATAAACGCAGGAAAGTAAGGTTGAAAAATTTCAAGAGTGTGTCTAAGTTATTTGCCTCTCTGCTTTCTCTAAATGATGATAAAGGAAAGTGCCATAAAGATACATCCACTGCTGGAGACAGATGTGAAGCAGAACACTCTAAAGAAAAAAATTGCAAAAGACTCTTATAGCCCTGCAGTTCTTCCCTTTTTATTATACTTGCTTCATTCATGGTCATGCATGAAGAGGCTGTGCAGGGAATTTCTCAAAATGGAAAATTCTGAAGAATGTCTTTCTATTCTCAGCACTACTGGCCACTGTGTTCCAAGAGACAAGAGAGTGGCAATGTCCATCATCCTTACCCCAAACAGAATTCCACATTCACACCTCAAATAGACATGGAAAGGTGACTTAAAGCATCAAGGCCTCCTTCCCTGAGACCAGCAGCAACTGGCCAGGGTAACTACCACCTTCCTTTCTTGCACTCTACTAGGATTGAAGCAGGGTTAGGTTTGCAAAGGCTCAGGGAAGAAGAGTCACACTGGGTATGAGCAACAGGAAAGCAAAAAAAAATAAATCTCAAAACAAAAAACCACCACCAACAAAGAAAAAAGCATAGCAGGAAACCAGCCCAGAATTTTAACAAAGACCATGAGGTCTAAAGGTATAAGTTCAGAAGATTGAGTTCACAGAGCAACTGACTAAGCCAAAGGTTAAGGAAAGACAGGTTGCCTGCAAGGTCAGACAGGATAACTGGTATACCTGAGGCAGACATTTCCAGACACAGATAAGAAGAATGCATCCAAAATGCTAACAGTTTAGTAAAGACTGACTGTGGGCTAGTGAGAATATAGAATCCCTGGGGATAGAAGATATATTGGGAATTTGCACTCACATGTAGGCTTTTCTCCCAAAACAAACAAAAAAAAAAATGGCAACAATTCTAGGAAAGTATCCCTTGAAGTACAGGTTGAGGGCAAAAAACAGCAGCCTCACAAGGCAAGAAGCATCAATACCTGGCCCAGAACATTCTCCTCCATGCAGGTGAAGCCTTCCAGAGGTGGGGGAAGGGTAAGAAACTCTGTCACTGGGACCAAGTCACGACTTCCACGGATCCTGGGCACCTTTGCCTTCATGGGCCTTCTCCTCCATAAAAGGCTGTATTTTGCAACTGTGTTAGTGTAAAGATGAACATAATCCAGGCTGGATACATTCTTTTAGCTTCATTGGTGTTATATTTATTTTGTCTTATGACTTTAAAATAAATTAAAGTCAAGCCATTTGGAGAGCGTTAAAATCACAGTACTCCCCAGACACTGTGTTTTAGTATTAGAACTCGCTGAGAAGTTGATTCAACTTGTCACATTCAGAGCACTGGGAAAACTCACCACAGCTAGGAAAAGGGAACAGAAAATAGACCTCATCCCCTCAGGGAGGGACAGACCTATAGCTGAGAGTGTAGCAGGAGACTGAGGAGGCCACATCAGAGACCCAGGGACAGGTGCCCCCAGCAGGAGCCTTCATCGGGACCACAGAACTCCTCCTCCCTCCAGCACTACCAGCTGACAATCCAGCTCATAATAGTAGTGCATAGGCAAAAGCATGGAAATTCCCCCTCCCCGAAGAAAAAAGCAAAACTGTAGGGTGGAGAGAATAGATCAGGAGTTGCCAGGGGCTGATAATAGGGGAGATATTGATTCCAAAACAAGAATCTTGGAGGGCGATGATCTCTTCCTTATCTTGGTCGTGGTGATGAATACAGGACTCTATGCATTCATCACAACTCACAAAGCTATATGTCAAAAAGAACCAATTTTACTATATGTTAATAAATAAATAAACAGACTGAATATACAAACATAACATGGTCAGACCATATATAAAAATAGAACCCTAGGCTCGGGGCCTGTGGCTCAATAGGCTAAGGCGCCAGCCACGTAAACCTGAGCTGGCGGGTTCGAATCCAGCCCGGACCTGCCAAACAACAATAATGGCTGCAACCAAAAAAAAAAAAAAAATGGCCAGGCATTGTGGCGGGCACCTGTAGTCCCAGCTACTTGGGAGGCAGAGGCAAGAGACTCGCTTGAACCCAGGAGTTGGAGGTTGCTGTGAGCTGTGATGCCACAGCACTCTATCCAGGGTGAAAGCTTGAGGCTCTGTCTCAAGAAAAAAAAGAAAAAAAATAGAACCCTAACAAACCTGCCCAGAAAACCAGCCCCTTATCTACAACAAACAACCTTGGGAACCAACCTGGTTTAAGTCAGACTGAAGAAGCTAAATAATAACCTCTGCAAAAATCAGTCTGAAATGGTTGGGACTTGATGCACCACTGATAGGTTTTATAATTTTTGTCCCCATTCCAACATATAACCAACCAGAAAAGCCAATTATGTACCTCTCCCCCATCACGTAAGGTTCCCTGCTTCTAGTACCTGCGCCCAGCTCCCCCACACCAGCAGGCTCCAATCAGGGCATGCCTAAAGCCTTCCCTTGTCCACTAAAGCTTTTCTCTTCCTCTTCCTGTCCACCTCCAAGTCTCAGTAAAACACAAATGATGGTGGCTGACTTCCTTGCTATAGCAAGCTCAGTACTTTTCTCATTTAGGTTGCTCATTAGTTCCACCAAATTCTTTTTTCAGATTAACATAAGGGCACAGAGAATTGTTTGACAATGTTTGCATTTGTTAGATAGGGTCTCTGTTGTAGTTTTGTCCTACATCCAGAAGGCATGACATATACCCTACTTTGTGCCCCTTAGGTGGGAGCACAGCCATTCCCCCTCTGCCACTTTTCTCCTCCCCCACACCCCTAGCTTGAATTAAATTGAGTTTTTCTCTTGTGTGGGCATGTATTAGTTCATCTACAGTCTTCATATTAGTATTGAGTACATTGATTACTTGCTTTCCCATTCATCTGATACTTTACTGAAGACAATGTTCTCCAACACTATCCAGGTTAAAAAAAAATATGAAGTCTCCATCTTTTATGGTTGAATAGTATTCTGTGGTATAGCCAGTTTATTAATCCATTCATGGGTTGATGGACACTTGGGTTCTTTCCATGTCTTGGTGATTATAAATTGAGCTATGATAAACAATCTAGTGTAAATGTCCTTATGATAAAATGATTTTTTCTTCTGGGTAGATGACTAGTAATGGGATTGCAGGATCAAATGGAAGGTCTATTATGAGTTCTTTACACAAACTAGTAACAGCTAAAAATCCATTCATCCATAGTTCCAAATTTATTGAACGAAATTCAGCATCCTAGCCCCTGCAGCATTTACCATGCACACTTCCATTTCCACATGCTCTGTCAAGAGGGAAAAATGCTAAAAGAAAAATAAGACAAAGACCTCTGCCATCACCAACGAAGAATTTTAAATAGACATTACTAATTTAAGCACTGATCATGACTGAGACAAAATGAGTATTGGGGGTAATATACAACTTTTAAATATCTTAAATACATTCTTATATTTATTGTCCAAATGGTCCAAATTCCTTTGAGTTACCATTCATTTACTGCTTGGATAGAGAGATAAAGTGAAATTATTAATGTGCCATTGCTATAAATAATTAACCTCATCATGGGAAAACATGGGGAGCTGGTTTAAAAAAGTGCTTTCTCTAATAGTAATTGACATTTATCTCTTCTGTCTTTCTAACTATTAAAAGCTGTTCATAACACTTATTACTGTCACTAAGAGAAAGAATACTTAATTCATCATAATTCCAGATGATTTATATATAGATTGTGAAGTGGGCAGTCCTTCTCTTTTTTGCCATTCATAAAATGATAAGCTTCCAATAAATCACTCAGCAAAGATTTCCACTCAAGTGCCATCCCTCATGTTTTAGCTTAAAGGAATAGGTCCTTGATGCACTAATTATAAATCACATCCTCATTTATGTGATTGGATCCATGTATTATTCATTAACAGATTTCAGACCCCAGTAAATATCCTATTCTCTGTTAATTCTGCTCAGGAATACAGCTGCTTATTCATGAGAAACCTGGGCTTCCCGAGCCTTCACTGCTATCAGGGTAGAGATGGAGTCACTTTACCAGTAGTGGCTTATATTTTATTGGCTCTTGCCCTCACCTGCTCACATAGGCTCTCCAGTCACCTGTAGTGATTCATCCTGGGGCGTCTGGAGCCCCCACAGACTATCTCACAAGTGCACAAGGACCAGGCTCAGCTACTGTCACTAGGAGGCACCACTGTGGCCCCTCTGCCATTCAGACCCTGCCTATGAAGACACCAGAGAGAATCTCATCACTACCACTGTTGGTGGGACCCACCATGGGATAGTCCCATCCTTTCCAAGAACAATTTATCCAGCCAGGGCACTGTAAGCCACCAATCATCCAGGTGATAAAGGGCTTTCTCTACCCTGGGGCTCTGATTCTGATTGATTCATACCATGGGCTAACATATGAACATGTCCTTTCCAAAATCCAGATGTTGAAAATGAAGGAACTAAGGAAATGTCATTAATTCACTCATAAAAAATATTTTGCGTTAAAGGCCATTGGAGATCAGAAAGCATTAGAAGGGGATTTCTCTCTATCTGCATGAAACATGGATTGACCAGATCAAAAGATAAAAGGAGGGGGCAACTGACTTCCTTTCCTCCCTCCCCCCTGAATGCTCCAAGATGGGCCCAAATCGTTCAAAACACAATAGCTATCTCTCAGGTTCATTTACAAGTCATTCTGTTTCCCCATCTATTCATCCTCCCTAGCAACCATGTGTTGCACCTGTATTCCACTTTCTTCCCTGTCCCTTCTAAATGACATCTATAAAGGTATTGGACTGACCATCATTGATACACTGAGTAATCATGCTTGTGATTCTTTCCATGTGCAGGATTATTTAGTAATAAACATTTCTCTTAGTATTCTGCCTAAATTGTAAGTTGATCTTCCAGCAAACTTTGTGGGGACTAAGGGAAATTTTACATGACCTTTACAAAACTCAACAACCAATGTGATAATTTAAAGAGGTGGGAACTTGAAGAGGTGATGAAGCCATGTTGGTTCCTCCCTCCTGAAGGGGATTAAGGCCCTTACAGAAGAGGCTTCACACAATATTTCCCCTTTTACCACTTTTATCTTTTCTGCCTTGTGAGGATTCATCAGTGAGATGTTTTTAACTCAGGGAATGACTGTATTCTTGGCGGAGGGAGGGCAGGGGAGGACTCACTCTAAATTGACTTAACCAGATTCCCGCTACAACTGGACTAAACAGGAGGAAGACCAGTCCAAAAGAGGGCTCAAAGGAGTCTATTTCAAGTGTGGTTAAGAGTTCTTATCATATCCAAGCAGCTACTTGTCTCCTGATTCTCAGAAGTGTCACACGGAAACCATTCCTTTTGATTTTCTCCATGGGCCCAAGCCCAGAGCATATGAGGTGTTATGCTTTTCATCAAGCCAGATTTCAACAAACCTCTCCCCATGCCTTTCAACTAAGACCCTAATGCAAAATGACTTCTCAAAAAAGACAAGGCAATATTTCAACAACCACACCTAAATCATTTGAAGTCACAGATAGAAAGATGTTTGTGTGTACATATATAAACATATGTATAGTGTACACACACAGCCCTTCAGTTATCAAAGCCAAATTCCCTCAAAGACATTTCCCACTGCGTGACCGCCCTCTACCTTATTCACATCTTATTTATAGCTAAGTTGGGAATGTGAATGAACATTGCATGCTTAGACAATGGTGATAGTATGACATGGGTTTTTTCTTCTTGCACTCTTCTTTTGTAAAATATAGCCTGACTTAGTTTTTCAATCTAGCTATGTAATTTCTGATATTCATGTCCTACAATTTCATAACATATTCACATGAATCCTTTAATATGAGGCTCATCAACAACTGATAACATAAGAACAGGAAGTATTAATACTATTTCAAACATAGCTGAGGAACCCAAGGCTTCGAGAGGCTAAATAACCTACCTGAGATCACACAGCAAAACTAGATCTTGTCTGCTGATAGAACATTTCTTCCCATCTACTATAACTTATGAAATCTTTTGATAGGAGAACTGAGCATTATGATAAAAAGGGCATTAAGATATCCTATGATTTCTCTGAGCCTTATACTTTCATTACTTTACCATTGCCTCATTTTTAATGGCATATTTAGGTTCCCAATTCTAAGAAAAAGAATGAGATGAACTTTCATTGAAGAAACTTAATTCTCAGCATTTATAGCTAAAGGAGTAATCTAAAGGCAATCTTTTATGTAGCTTCTTGAGCAATAGAAGTTTAAAAAATTACCACTATTTTCTTATAAATGTAAAGATGATATTATCAAGCATTTTAACTGTTACAAATCATTCACAGTATTCAATAAAAATAATTTCTCAAATGTCTTTATGTCCTAAGTTGTAGGTGTCATATAATTTTTTCTTAATGTAATTTTAAGAAATGTTTTTATCTTGATCTATACCAGAAAAGCTGGTACAAATAAATACACAAACTCATTGTAAATGGAATAAATTGTTTGTATCCTATAAACACTTTTTTTAAGATAGAATCTCACTATGTCACCCTCAGTAGAGTGCTGTGGTGTCACAGCTCACAGAAACCTCCAACTCTTGGGCTTAAGCAATTCTCTTGCCTCAGTCTCCCAAGCAGCTGGGACTACAGGCATCTTATGCAAAGACTGGCTATTTTTTGGTTGCAGCTAGCATTATTGTTTGGCTGGCCCAGGCCAAGTTAGAACCTGGAAGCCTGGGTGTATGTGGACGGTGCCCTACCCACTGAGCTACAATGCCACCCCTATATAAACACTTTCTAACATCTCTTGGCAATGACACAGAGATATTGCCATAAATTAAATACTATATGTCAGCATAAAAGAAGCCTTATCATGGATTGTAGGTATCCTGTAAAGTGACTTTCCTTTTCTAGACTTTGCTTTTCTCATCTGTTCATAAAGGGGATTAGAGAGACCGTCTCACAAGTTCTGTTATTCAAAGCTGACTACCTAAGCTTGGAAAAATGAATATGGTCATTACTAAAGTGTCCACCAGGTGGCAGAAGAGGCAACTTGCCATAGTCAATAAAATGGCTAAAATTCTAGCACAAGGGCTTCAGAAGAGTAACTTGGAATATGAATGATCCCACCATCTTATATGTGAGGAAACTGAGGCCTAGGGTGGTTCTGTTCTACTTTGTCTTTTCCTGAATCTGTAACTCTAATCAAGATACTTAAACTCTACTGTTCATCATTTCTAAGATGGAGCTGTACCTACCTAGTTACAAATCTATAATGAGATATTATGCATAAAGTGCTTAATATGATGCCTGGTGTATGCTTTAAATAAACGTATTATTACTTTTACATAAAGAGTTATTGGGGGGGTGGAGAAGATTGCTGACTGGAAGTAGCTTCTGAAAGAGGTTCCTGACAAAAGGAAAAATAACCTCCAGAAACTGCACAATTAAGCTGAAGACTGTGAGCCCAGCCGAGAGAGAGAAGTGATAACTGGAGGTCACCTCTGCTGAGGCAAGCTGCGACTCCAAGAAAGCAAGCTTCAGGTACAAAATTCATCTGAAAGGAAAAGTGTCTATCCCCTCCCACAAGAAAGCTGTGGGATTTTTTACTTTTCTGTTTCCTTTCTTTTTTCTCATCACTTGCTCCTGCGGGTTTTCTACAGACAAGTGGTGAACTATGTACCTCTTGTCTCACCCCACAGAAGAGTGCTGTAAGAAATGGGGTCTGCTTCTCCCAGAGCAACCCTGATGTGACTCTGAACATTCTCTTGCTAGGCAGAAAAACTGATCTAAAGTTTTCCCCACCATTCTGAACTTATACTACCCTTCCCCCCTTACCTGATGAATGAGAAGCCTAACCTCTGCTGAGACTAAAGGAGGAGGTTCTTGAGTAGTGCCCCCCTCCCTGCCTGCCAGAACAAGTGCCCCACTGGGAAAAGACTCTGGGGGGCCATGGCGAGCCTCCCTTTTCTGGCCAGGGAATCCGCCAGCAACCACACCCCGTGCCCCACGCCCCGAGCCTGCTGGGTCTTCGCAGGCCCGGCTTCTGCCAGGGACTTCGCCAGTGACCACCAAGCCTCTGCAGCCCTGCCCCTGGCCAGGAACTCCCCTGGTGACCACAGGGCATTTGCAGGGCCTCCGCAGGTCCACCCTCAGCCAGGGACTCCCCCGGCGACCGCGTGGGCCTGTTCCTGGCACCCACAGGGCCTCCACAGGCCTGCCCCTGGCCGAGAACTCTCCCAGAAACCGTGCAACCCCACACCCCAAGCCTGCAGGGTACCCGCAGGTCCACATTCTCCCAGGGACTCCTCCAGTGACTGCCAGGCCCCTGCAGGCCTACCCCTAACCAGGGACTCCCCAAGAGATTGCATGGGACTGCACCTGGCACCCACAGGACCTCTGCAGGCCCACCCCTGGTCAGGAAAATACCCCAATGACCACGAGGCCTTGAATGCCATGATTGCTGGGCCTCTGCAGGTCCACCATCTGCCAGGGTCTCCACCAGAGACTGCCAGGCCTCCGGAGGCCCGACTGCCCTGGTGACTGCACGATCCTGTGCCTGGCACCCACAGGGCATCCACAGACCTGTACTTGGCCAGGAAATCTTCTGGTGACCACGCAGCCCCATGCCCCAAGCCTGCAGGGCCTCCACAGGTCCGCCTTCTGCCAGGGACTCCGCTGGCTAGCGCCAGGCCTCGGCAGACCTTTCCCCCCAAACCAGGGACCCCCCCAGTGACCATGTGGGCCTGCCCCTGACACCCGCAGGGCTTCTGCAGACCCGCCACCTGGGCAGGACCTACCCCGGCGATGACACCCTGAGCCTGCAGGGGCTCCACTGGTCTGCCTTCTGCCAGGGAATCTGCCCCAAAACTGACAGGCTTCTTCAGGTCTTCCCCCAGCTAGGAACTCCCCTGGCAACTGCGTGGCCCTGAGCTCTGCGTTTGCCAGGCTACCACAGGCCAACCTTCTGACAGGGACTCTGTCGGGGACTGCCAGGAATCCACAGGTCCGCCCCCGGCCAAGGACTCCCCTGGCAACCACAGGGGCCTACACTGGCACCCGTGGGGGTTCTGAAGGCCTGCCCCCAACCAGGAACTCCCCTGGCAACAGCACACCCCCACGTCCTGAGCCTGTCCCAGGTCTGCCGTCTGCCAGGGACTCCAGAAGCTGAGGGACCAGCACTGTCCCTCCAGAGCCCTCCCTGCCTCTGTGTGGAGCCTTCTTCCTGGCCAGAGACTTCTGGAGCTGTGGGCTCTCTTTGCCAAAGTTGCCGAGTGCCTGGCACTCCCAGAACCATGTGCACCATATCCTACCCTGCTGCTAGATCCAAGGGTGCCACACTCCAGAGCTGCTCTTGCAGCCAGAACTCCCTGGCTGGGGCAGTCCCACAGGAGATACACAGGGTCACTCCCTACAAAGTTCCAGCAACAATAGGTGATCCCGCCGGTGTCTAATCTTGGAGAGACACCTTCCCAACTCTGAGGACAGCCACAGGCAATGGTGAAAAACAATCATGGAGTGGAATCAACAGAAAAACTCAGGCAATATGAATAATCAGAGTAGATCAACTCCTCCATGGAACAACAAGGCAGACACAGCACAAGATCCCTTGCATAGGCAAATGGCTGAGATGTCAGAAATCAAATTCAGAATATGGATAGCAAATAAGATCAGCAGAATGGAGGAAAAAATGGACTTAGAATTTCAAGCAGTAATCCAAAAGATGAACCAAAAGATGTCTCAAGAATTCAACAAATTCAAGACAAATGACCAAAGATTTTGACAAATTGAGACAAGAAGTTGCAGCCCTCAAAGATTTGAGAAATACAGTAGAATCCCTCAGTAACAGAATGGAGCAAGCAGAAGAAAGGATTTCTGACATTGAAGACAAAGGTTTCAAATGCTCTCAAACATCCAAAGAAGAAGAGAAATGGAAGGCAAAAACAGATCACTCTCCCAGAGAACTCTGGGATAATTTGAAGAAAACCAATATTTGCCTCATACGGATCCCCGCAAGCGATAAAGTGGCTTCACAACACACAGAGTCTCTTCTTCAAGACATTATGAAAGAGAACATTCCAGATATGCTATGAGTTTCTGAAATTCAGATAGCAGACAGTTTCAGAAAGCCAGCATGACTAAACCCAAATAAGAAATCCCCGAGACACATAATCAATTTCACTAAAGTTAATATGAAGGAGAAAATTCTGAAAGCTGCCCAACATAAGAAAACCATTACCTACAAAGGGAAGAACATTAGAATAACTACAGAACTCTCTGCTGAAACCTTTCAAGCTAGAAGAGGATGGTCATTTACATTTAATCTCCCAAAACAAAAGAACTTTGAACCCAGGATCTTGTATCCACCTAAACTGAGTTTCATTTATGATGGAGAAATTAAATACTTTAATAACATCCACATGTTGAAGAATTTTGCCATAACTAAACCAGGTCTCCAGGATATTCTCAGACCTATATTCCATAATGAACAGCATAAACCTCCACAACAAAAGTAAACCCACTCAGAAACTTTTGATCAAATTCCAACTTCCACAGTTGCGAAGGGATTCAAAATGTCCACCAGACTTTCAAAAGGCTTATCAATATTCTAAATTAATGTGAATGGTTTAAATTGTCCTGTAAAGAGGCACAGGTTGACTGAGTGGATAGAAAAACTTAAGCCAGATAACTGCTACATACAAGAATCTCATGTTACCTTAAAAGACAAATAAGGACTCAAGGTGAAGGGATGGTCATGTATACTCCAGGCAAATGGAAAGCAGAAAAAAGCAGGTGTTGCAATCCTATTCGCAGATACAAAAGGCTTTCAACCAACCAAAATAGGGAAGGATAAGGATGGACACTTCATATTTCTTAAGGTACTGCTCAAAATGATGAGATTTCAATTATTAACATTTATGCACCCAACCAGAATGCACCTCAATTTATAAGAGAAACTCTAACCAACATGAACAATTTAATCACCTCCAGCTCCATTGTAGTGGAAGATTTTAACACCCCTTTAGTATTGCTGGATAGATCCTCCAAAAAGAAGTTAAACAAGGAAATTTTAGATTTAAACTTAACCATTTCAACATCTGGATTTAACAGATATCTATAGAACATTTCATCCCAACAAAACTGAATGCACATTCTTCTCATCAGCCCATGGAACATACTCCAAAATCAATCACATCTTAGGTCACAAGTCTAATCTCAGCAAATAAAAAATAATAGAAATTATTCCTTGCATGTTCTTAGACCATCATGGAATAAAAGTTGAACTCAATAACAACATGAATCCGCATACTCATACAAAAACACAGAAGCCAAATAACTTTATGCTGAAGGATAGATGGGTCATACATGAGATTAAGAAGGAAATTACCAAATTTTTGAAACAAAATGACAATGAAGACATGAATTATCAGAACCTCTGGGATACTGCAAAGGCAGTCCTAAGAGGGAAATTTATAGCACTGCAAGCCTTCCTCAAGAGAACAAAAAGAGAAGAAGTTAACAACTTAATGGGATATCTTAAGCAACTGAAGAAGGAAGAACATTCTAACCCCAAACCCAGCAGAAGAAAAGAAATAACCAAACTTAGAGCAGAATTAAATGAAATTGAAAATAAAAGAATTATACAACAGATCAATAAATCAAAAAGTTGGTTTTTTGAAAAGGTCAATAAAAAAGATAATCCTTTGGCTAACTTAACCAGGAAAAAAAGAGTGTAATCTCTAATTTCATCAATCAGAAATGGTAAAAATGAAATAACAACAGACCCCTCAGATATTCAAAAATCCTTAATGAATATTACAAGAAACTTGACTCTCAGAAATATGAAAATATGAAGGAAATTGACCCATACTTGGAAGCATGCCACCTACTAAGACTTAGCCAGAATGAAGTGGAAATGTTGAACAGGCCTATATCAAGTTCTGAAATAGCATCAACAATACAAAATCTCTCTAAAAAGAAAAGCCTAGGACCAGATGTTTGCCCTTCAGAATTCTACCAAACCTTTAAAGAAGAACTAGTACCTATATTACTAAACCTCTCCCACAATACAGAAAAAGAAGGAATACTACCCAACACATTCTATGAAGCAAACATCACCTTGATCCCTACACCAGGGAAAGACCCAACAAGAAAAGAAAATTATAGACAATATCACTAATGAACATCGATGCAAAAATATTCAACAAGAGCTTACAAACAGAATCCAACAACACATCAAACAAATTATACATCATGACCATGGGCTTTATCCTAGGGTCTCAAGCCTGGTTCAATATGTGTACATCTATAAATGTAATTCAGCATATAAACAAATTTAAAAAGAAAGACCATATGATTCTCTCAATTGATGCAGAAAAAGCTTTTGATAATATCCAGCATCCCTTCATGATCAGAACACTTAAGAAAATTGGTATAGAAAGGACATTTCTTAAACTGACAGAGGCCATCTACAGCAAACCCACAGCCAATATTGTATTGAATGGAGTTAAATTGAAACCATTTCCATTTAGATCAGGAACCAGGCAAGGTTGCCCATTATCTCCTCTGCTCTTCAATACTGTAATGAAAGTTTTAGCCATTGCAATTAGGGAAGAAAAGGCAATCAAGGGTATCCACATAGGGTCAGAAGAGATTTTCCATACATGATATGATTGTATATTTGGAAAACACCAGGGCTTTTACTACAAAACATTTAGAAGTGATTAATGAATACAGCAATGTCTCAGTCTACAAATCAACACCCGTAAACCTATAGCCTTTATATATACTAACAATAGCCAAGCCAAAAAAACAGTCAAGGACTCTTTTCCTTTCACAGTAGTGCCAAAGAAGATGAAATATTTGAGAGTTTACCTAACAAAGGATGTGAAAGATCTCTATAAAGAGAACTATGAAACTTTAAGAAAAGAAATAGCTGAAAATGTTAAATGGAAAAACATACCATGCTCATGTCTGGGAAGAATCAATATGGTTAAAATGTGCATACTACCCAATATATAATTTTAATGCAATTCCTATTAAAGCTCCATTGTTATATTTTAAAGAGCTCAAAAAATAATACTTTGTTTTATATGGAATAAGAAAAAACCTCGAATAGTCAAGACATTACTTAGAAATAAAAACAAAGCAGAAGGAATCATGCTACCAGACCTGAGACTGTACTATAAATCAATAGTGATCAAAACAGCATGGTACTGGCACTAAAACAGAGAGGGAGATGTTTGGAACAGAATAGAGAACCAAGAGATGAATCCAGCTACTTACCATTACTTGATCTTTGACAAGCCAACTAAAAACATTCAGTGGGGAAAAGACTCTCTATTTAACAAATGGTGCTGGGTGAACTGGCTGATGACATGTAGGAGACTGAAATTGAACCCACACCTCTCACCATTAACTAAGATAGACTCTCACTGGTTTAAAGATTTAAACTTAAGACAGGAAATTATAAATATTCTAGAAGAAAGTGCAGGGAAAACTCTTGAAGTAATTGGCTTGGGTGAATATTTTATGAGGAGGACTCACCAGGCAATTGAAGCAGTATCAAAGATACATGACTGGGACCTGATCAAACTAAAAAGCTTCTGTACAGCCAGGAAGATAGTAAATATAACAAGCAGACAAACCTCAGAATGAGAGAAAATATTTGCAGGTTATGCCTCTGACAAAGGTTTAATAAGTAGAATCCACAGAGAACTCAAACGTATTAGCAAGAAAAGAACAAGTGATCCCATCTCTGGATGGGCAAATGACTTGAAGAGAAACCTCTCTAAAGAAGACAGGCACACGGCCTATATACATATGAAAAAATGCTCACCATCCTTAATCATCAGAGAAATGCTAATCAAAACTACTTTGAGATATCACCTAACTCCAGTAAGATTAGCCCACATAACAAAATCCTAAAACCAGTGATGCTGGCATGGATGTGGAGAAAAGGGAACACTTCTACACTGCTGGTGGGCCTGCACACTAATACATTCCTTTCGAAGGATGTTTGAAGAATACTTAGAATACTTAGAAATCTAACAATTGACCTGCCATTTCATCCTTTAATTCCTTTACTAGGAAGACCAAAATCAGAAGACCAAAAATCACATTAAAACAAAGGCATCTATACCAGAATATCCATTGTAGCCCAATTCATAATTGCTAAGTCATGGAAGAAGACCAAGTGCCCATCAACCCACAAATAGATTACTAAATTGTGGTACATGTATACCATGGAATATTATGCAGCCTTAAAGAAAGATGGAGACTTTACCTCTTTCATGTTTACATGGATGGAGCTGGAACGTATTCTTCTTAGCAAAGTATCTCAAGAATGGAAGAAAAATTATCCAATGTACTC
>CAUYON010104149.1:0-61519 GCA_963573935.1 Arctocebus calabarensis | reverse complement strand
GCAGAATACAAATGTCTTCATATAATAACTGAGAAAATGCCAGGAAGGCTATGTTAATCAGTTTGATGAAAATAGTTCAGATTGTATATGAAACCAGCACATTGTACCCCTTGATTGCACTATTGTACATAGCTATGATTTAATAATAAAGACAATAAAAAAATAAAATAAAATAAAAAGAAATGTGGCCTAAGGAAATAATAGATAATATAGTCATTTACTGAAATTAAATAAAAGGGAAAAGATTTCAGTTTTTAAAAAAGAAGGTAACAAGATCATTTAGGGTAAGATAAATTTTGAAATGCTTTGGGGATATACAGGTTGAGAATCAAGTTTTAGACAAATTAAGAAGATGAAGGATATCTTTTGCCAAAATTTGAAGGGTTTGGCAAGTTCCTGACTTTGCATTTCATACCTTGGGTAATAGAGCGAGGAAGTAAACCTTTTTCATTGCCAAAATCTATTCCCAATAAAGCTAAACTTTGCTTTAGCCTAAGTTAAGAAACATATAATACGTGAGTATCAGATTATCTATTTGATTCTTAAGAATCAATATAGCAGGTAATAAACAGATTTTGAATAAATGAGTCAAGAAAAGATATTTTCAATTTACAGGGAATGGAAAGTAAGAATTCAGACTCAAGGCATCTGGCAATGGAACATTCACCTATCTAACCCACAAAAAGATCACTGGGAATGAATACAAAATTTGTTTTCCATAGTTAAATATGCAATAGGAGCAGGCATATGGCATAGTGAGAGAGGTGGTGTTGAAACAGATGGCATCTGCTTTGCTTTGGTTAAATCTGTTAAGTAATATCTGCACTCAATTCAGCTTTTTTTCTGCATGATAAACTAATTCATTTTTTCCTAAAATAAAAAAAAAATGCTTTCCTAAATATACTAACACTTAAAATTATCTCAGGGAGATTATCAGGCCATTAGCTCTTCATAAAAATGTATCTGGTCTGCTCTTTTGTTATTTGACCCATTAGAGGCTTCTGATTAAATACGTTTGGCCTTCTGTTATTAAGAAGCAATCAACACCTTACTACTGAGAACTCCAGAAGAGTTGTTAGATTCTAAAGCTTTCTATCTTAGGACAAGAAAACATACATTGGCTCCTACAGATTTTTATTTAGCTTGTTTGAAATTTGTAACTGGAAAAGAAATGCTCAGAATGTTTTAGAGATTCAATCTTTACAGCATCTCAAGACAATATGTAACCAGGTCTTTCATCCTTCTTCTTTAGTTTTCACAACTATCTGTTGTTTTTCATTTACATGAATATGTAAAAAGCAGAGCAAACTACAATGTATATAACCTGAAAACCTATGATTTTTATCTTGACCTTCAGGGCTATGTTTTGTAAGGTCATGTTTGATTTAGGGCTTATTTGTACTTATGATCTCTGGGGAATATTATGATGTCACTCCTTTAAAGAGTGGGCTCACACAGTAGCTAATTTATTCTAAACACAGCTATTCTACAACATCTAATAAACTTAATCAGCGTCAGAATAATACTTAGCTATCAGGTTATAAAGATAGACAAATTGGTATCAAAGTCAGTTTCTGTCACTCACTGGCTTGTAATCTTAGTCAGGCTATTAAATTTTGAAAGCTACAGTTTTTTTTTTAACCTTTAAAATGAATAGAATAATATCACCAACTTATGGGGGGTATTAAATAGTATACATAAAGTACCTATAAAATCTATATTACTTGCTAATAAATAAATCACAATTTCACTAGAACATGAGTAAAACAAGGTGGAGGATAAGGGGCAGAGACACATATTGAAGTATCATGGAGAATATTTTGAACATCATGTAAAATTTTTTCCATTGTCCTGTAGACTACAATCTAATTTACACTGTTGACTGACACTATTGAGGATTTTTCTTTTAATCATGAAGATCTGTAAGGAACACTCAATTCTGCATACTCTACTTTCTTACACATTTCCCCATAACTGACAGGTACTAATCATCCCCTTCACTCTGCTGTCTTAATGTCTGTTCCTGAATTCTAAGAAGAAAAAACTATTCAACAATATAATATCAGAGTGATATCTGCCATCACCACTAGTGTTACTTTGACAGAAATTTCCCTGGTTGCTGGTAATTTATCCCTGGTGACACTAGAAATATAAAACCATCATCTACCTCCAGGAAAGATTAGTAGAGCATGAGTTCAGTAACTAATTTCACTCCAGAAGGAGACACCGTTTTCATTTTCTCCACAAATTATAGCTTTATTGACTCAAGAAGCTACATTGATTAAATAAAAATCAACTAAGATAATTCCTCCATCCTATTTATATATTTGCAAAGAAAATATTGTTTGAAGTGCATAATGATTGTGAATTTATCCATATAGAAGACATTAATGAAGGTTTATGAAGAGTTTGTCAATACTCAGTGTGGTGAAATGGAGGGAAGATGGGATGGGGAGGAGAAAGTAAGTAAGCAAAAAGAATGTGATAGCAAAGAAATGGCTATTCATTTTTTAGCTTTTCAGCTTTCTAAAATTATCTATAGAGAATATAAAGAAAGTCTCTAAGGGGGATTGAGGTGAAGAGTTCACATTAAAACAAACAAGGCAAAGAACAGAATAGGTTAAGGGATGAATGGGGTTCACCACATTCATGTATGGAAGTCCTAAGTCCTCAGAATGGAACCACATGTGAACATACAGAGATATGATCTTTTAAAAAGGTAATTGATTAATTTAAGTTCTGTATAGATCCTAGTTATTAAGCTTTTGTCTGATTCAAAATATGCAAATATCCTTTCCCATTGGATAGGTTGTCTATTTGCTTTGGTTGTTGTCTCCTTGGCTGTACAGAAGCTTTTCAGTTTAATTAAATCTCATTTGATTATTATTGCTATTGTTGCTATTGCCATGACAGTCTTCTTCATAAAGTCTTTCCCCAGGCCAATATCTTCCAGTGTTTTTCCTATTCTTTCTTTGAGGATTTTTATCATTTCATGCATTAAATTTAAGTCCTTTATCCATCTTAAATTAATCCACAAGAAAAAAACAACAATCCCATACATCAATGGGGAAGAGAGATGAACAGAACCTTCTCTAAAGAAGACAGACAAATGGCTAGCAAACACATGAAAAAATGCTCATCATCCCTAATTATTAGAGAAATGAAAAATAAAACCACCCTGAGATACCATCTAACCCCAGTGAGAGTGGCCCATATCACAAAATCTCAAAACTGCAGATGCTGGTGCGGATGTGGAGAGAAAGGAACACTTTTACACTGCTGGTGGGACTGCAAACTAATACAACTATTTTGGAAGGAAGTATGGAGAAAGCTCAAAGAACTCAACCTAGACCTCTCATTTGATCCTGCAATCCCATTACTGGGCATCTATCCAGAAGGAAAAAAAAAAAACCTTATTATAAAGACAATAGTACTAGACTGTTCATCACCGCTCAATTTACAATTGCTAAAATGTGGAAACAGCCTAAATGCCCTTCAACCCAGGAATAAATTCGCAAGCTGTGGTATATGTATACTATGTAATACTATTCAGCCATTAAAAAAAAAAATGGAGATTTTACAGCATTTGTATTAACCTGGATAGAGATTAAACACATTATTCTTAGTGAAGCATCACAGGAATGGAGACCTATTAATCATATGTATTCAACCTTGATATGAGGACAATTAATGATATGGTGGGGCAGGGGGGAAAAGGAAAGCAGACAGAGAGAGAAGGAGGGAGGGGGTGAGGGAAAGGAAAAGAAAAGAAAATAGGGACAAATTCTCACATAAATTGGATTTAATTTTTACCAAAGTACATTACTTAAATATTAATTTTTAATTCAACTTGTTAATATGTTGTTTAGGATATTGCATGCTCATTTATAAGTGAAATATGTTTGTAATTTCCCCTTAATAATAGTATATTTTTTCCAATTTTAGTAGCAGGTGTATCCAGATTTGAAGTAGAATGATTTTGTAGTATTTCTTCTTTTAAGAAGAAGTTAACTGATGACTCCATTCTGAACCTCAGAGTCAGAGCATTCAATAATAGACATACCTCTATTTGAAAAAGTGAATGTTACTTTTTTGGTATTATTATTATTATTGCTCAATATTTAATTGCAGCAATAGTCTGATTTCTTTTCTGAATGTATTTATTTTCGTTCGTTATTTACGAGGTTTTTGTTTCTAGTCCTTATGTTAAACATTGTTATTGTTATTAAACTTTAAGCCTTTTTAATTTTGTGAAGGCAAAAAGTGGTAACCAAGTAAACACATATATACGTTAAAAAAAAAAAAGATAATTGATTTAAATTTAGGTTTTTAGTGTGGGTCCCAATCCATACAGAGGAAATTTGGACACAGATATTTGTGGTCACAGAGAAAAGACCACGTGAAGACAGAGAGAGAAGCAAGCCTTTCCAAAATTGAGAAGTAAGCTCTCAGAAGAAATTCAGCCATGCTGTTACCTTAATCTCAGACTTTTAACTTTCAGAAAAATAGAATTGAGAAAATAAATTTCTTTTATTTAAGTTATTTAGACTATGGTGGTTCATTGTTATGACATTTGTGGCAAACTAGTAGGGGGAGATACGTCCCGCTCCATCCAAGGTCATCTTCCATTATTTCCTCCTTCCTGCCAGGGTGATACTTATCTAGTCTCAAAGCACCTAGATCTTAAAGAGGGTAGTTGCTACAGAAACCTATTTCCTGATCTCTTATTTTGAAACTGATCTTTTACACTTATTTCTCAGAAATCCTCTTGTAGGAATTTCTTATCTCTTCCAAGCCAGGAATTTGTGGAAATTGACCTTCTCAGGGCAACATATATGTCAACATATACTTTGACTTTCTCAGATATGTTACTAATACAGTTACTTATTCAATCCTATAAATCAGCAAAAAATTTTCATCATAAATTATTTGGAAGTCAAGAACATTAGTGAATTGGTGTAACTTATTAAATTATTAAAATATGCTTGTTCTTCCTTTCATTTTTTTCTGCCAACCCTACTACCTTCCACAAAAGTAGGTAGCCAAACTATGAAAGTCCAGGGAATGTTGGCAGGGTAGAAAGACTCAGATGTGGGGTAATATATATACATTTTATCTTTTGGGAAACAAAAAATGTTTTAACTGGGGGCTGAAATGGAGCAATAGGAGTTGACATAGTATAACACCTGAAGTGCCCAACAAGCCTAATCTTTCCCTAATATATTCTGCTTGATTCCAGGAGGCATCAGCTCAATATCCTCGAGCCCTAAGTCAACAGAAAATATTTCGTTTAATGATATGGGCATAGCTTGGAAAGAAAAAGTATTTTTAAGAAGCAAAAAGGCAAAAAACAAACAAAAAAGAATTATTAAATGGAAGACAGGGTCCTAAGTTCCATGGGCAATGAACATCTATGCAACATTCTGTACTGAATCTGGGGCAGGTAACTCAATCTTTTTAGAGATGTTGTACAGATTCAAAGACTTGAACACATGACAGAAAAGTTCAGAAATTATTTGATCAGTAGTCCCAGGATTTTGTTTCCCATTCTTTTTCTATTCCATTATTAATATAATATCAATACTATTCTCCACCAACTTTTCTCATCTTGGTTTAAAACAGCCCAAGAGCTCCAATCTACACATCCTCTGAGATTCATATTTTAAAGGAAAGAATGAGATTTTTATCCAAGACCTCCCGCATAAGGCTTCATTCTCTTTATTGTCCCTGAAAGTGTCATATGTTCATCAATGAACCAATCTCAGCATCCAGAAGAATGTGTGTATTGATTACCTAGACCTAGGAAAAATTTCTATTTCTGGGTCTTGAAGGTCTTTAGAATAAACTTATTTATCCAAACCACTTGGAATATGATCGAAAGAAATGACAGTTTTCAAGAATAAAATAGTGTTTTGGGTGCAAAGATTTCTATAGCATGCATGTATAACAACATGAAAGCATAGACATTAAAGGAATGCTACAGGCCTTGACAAAAAAGATATCAGTGGTAAACAGTACACAGGATATTGCAAGTCACTATCTCATTTGGAGGTGGTAGAACCTAGATTTCTTCCTCATTTCTCAGAGAAACTAGAAATGAAAGGATACCCCAATAATGACTGAGATGAAATTCCCATTCACCCTAAGAGATGTGCAATTCTGAGTCAAAACAAATTTGATTTAATGGTATACAGAAATCAATATCTATGTTAAACTTGGATTTGTGGATTAGTATTAATATCCCCTCATAAGTGTTTTAAACTTTCTTAGCAAGTGCTGACTCATACAAGCCTCTAAGCTTACAAGGTTAAATGCTACCACTGGAAGCAAGGGGACTTATCAGAGAAATACCAACTTATGAACACTGTGTACTACTTAGGATAATTTTCATACTGACATATTTATGAATTAATGAATACATAAACCTGTAGCCATCCAATAATGTGACCATTTACTGGAAGCTCACACAAATTTATGGAAAATAATAAGGTTGAAAGGAGGAAGGTGTTTTGCTTAAGGATAAGGACTCTTTAAAGGAAAAAAATTCCCAGAAGGAAAAAAATTCCTTGATCAAATGTAGTATATATCCTTTTGCTAACTTTCTGATTTAACTTCCATTACTGGAAATATTATTATGAAAATATATGTCTGCACTTCGGAGAAAGGAAACACTTGTTATCAGCACTATGATTGTGTTTAATGTAAAAATAATGAGAAACTACAAATGTTATTCCAAGTATGTATGGAATATTTCAAGTCCTAGCACCCAATAGTTTTGCTCACATACCCCAGCAGAATAAATAATAAAACCAGATGAACTATGGTGCTGACAGATTGACACAACTTTTGACAATGTGATTCTTACATTTGCTCTAAGCTTGAACATCTTTAAACTTGATGAGGAATAAAATGAGAATTTTATTGTGCAATATGAAATAAGACTCACTAGTATAAATCAGGATGAATGTAGAGCATTAATTTTTAATAACTAGAGCAACAAATAATTATACAAACATTTAACTAGGGAAAGTAGAAGCAATTATACAACATAGTAATTCAGTTTCCCAGGATGGTGAAGAGTTTGATGGTAATTAGCATATTCTTTTGGTTCATAAGAATGTTAGAAATGAATTTATGTCATTTATCTTGATAACTTTGTTAACTTAATATTTTTCTCCAGGAGAAACACCTATGCCAAAAATTAATACCTTTAAAAGCCTAAGAAACCCTCTTCATTTGAGTACTTGTATGTTTATGATTTAGAAACCGATTGCTCCCTATGAAAATTTATTTGAAATCATTAGGTTTACAGCTTTCATTTTGTTTTAGTAACTAATGCATTTATTTAAAAATATGTTTTCTTCTTATTATTCATAATGTTTTCAGTCAATAAATAATAAAAAAATCAAAGGAAACTAAAAGTTGAGATTATATATGTAGCTTTCATTACCCTTCAAAATACTGAGATAGATTAACTACTAAACATTTATGTATATTTTTATTTCAGCACAAGACATCAAATTTTTCTTCAGGTTATTATAGTTAGCTGGAAATGATTTTATTTAGGTCTTTAATTGAAACAATGGGGGAGGCGGGCAATATGGCTGCAGTTCAGAATATATCCCAGAAAGAATTTCCACTAAAACTTTCCCATGGGAGCACTTTGCTAACAGACAAGTATTTTAGCTGCTTTCCATCTGATCACCTGTTCCTAGTTATGGGATGCATACCTACATTGAATACTGTTTCATTTCTTATTAGGTTGTGTCATAGAAATAAATATCTTGGGTATGTTAAAAAAAAAAAGTATAGATGGACCAAGTGGTTAGAGTAGTGGAAAGGAATCCTTTTTACTTCTTTTGAAACAGTAACATATGCAACAAAATTTTTATGTGTTATTACTTGAATTATTTAAGCCAAATTAAGCAATCAACTTTCTTAATTCTCTCCTATCACTCAGCCTTTACCTGGCCAGGGAAAGTGGTATCCAATGATGAATGAGAATATAGATTTCTTCAGCCAGATTCCTTGAGAACTAATGTTTATTTGCTAATCTTTTAAACATGTTCTCCTTAGCAAAGTATCTCTAGAATGGAAGAAAAAGTATCCAATGTACACACCCCTAATATGAGACAAATTCTTTATCGTTCAAGTGAAGGCTACAACCCATTTATGTTTAAGTCTTATTCCATATTGAGTGGATTTTCTGTATGGTGAGAGATAGGGGTGCAGTATTATTATTTAAATTCATAATCAGTTTTTCCAGGATCATTTATTATAAAAGGTGTCCTTTCCTTAGTTTATATTCTTGGTGTCTTTGTCAAATATCAGTTTGCTGAAAATATATGAACTTATTTTTGGTTGGTCTATTCTGTTCCATTGGTCTATGTGTCTGTTTTTATACAATATACCATGACATTTAGATACTATAATTTTGTATTTTGAAGATATACAGTTTATTACTATGAATGTAGCACTTCTTTAGATTTCAAATATAAATGACTTTGTGAAATATTCATCTTTCTGTGTCTGACTTATTTTAATTAAAATGATGACCTCCAGGTTCACCTCTGTCACAATAACAGGATCTCAGTTTTTTAGAACTAAGTTAATATCATATAACACATACACACACACTCTCACCCTGCATTTATATAGCTTGTAAATATACACATATGTCTACATATGTACACACACCATAATTTCTTTACCCATTTTTCCATTGACATAACTTCAGGTTTCTTCCTAATATTTTAGTTATTATGAACAAAGTTGGAATGAATATGGGAGTATAATATCTTTTGAGATCCTGATTTTATTTTTGGGGGGGGTACATACCCAGAGGATTGCTCCATCACATAGTACTTCCAGAGTTGATACTTTGAGGAACTGCCATACTTTATTCCATAATGATTGTGCTAATTTGTATTCTTAATAATAGTGTAGAAAGGTTCCCTTCTGTCTACAACCTCATCGGCACGTTTTATCACTTGTATTTTATTATTAGGGATTGTAACAGGTAGGAGGTGATATATCATTGTGAATTTGATTTGGATTTCCCTGATGATTATTAATGTTAACCACCTTTTCATGTACCTGTTGGTCATTTATATCTGCATTAGAGACATATCTATTCAGACTTTTTGCCCTTTTTAAATTTTGTTATTTATTTCCTTTTTTTTTTTAAGGAATTGAGTAACCTTTTATGAGATATATGGTTTGGAGCTGTTTTACTCCATTCTATGTATGTTGCCTTTTCTTTTTTTTTTTCTTTTGATTGCTTCTTTTGCTGTGAATAATCCTTTTTAGTCTGCTGTAGACCCATTTCCTTTAATTTTGCATTTACTGCCTCATTACCAGAGATATGTCAAAGCAAATTTCTCCTATATTTCCTTATAGGAATTTTACATTTTCAAGATCATAATCGAAGCCTTCACTTCATGTTAATTTTTGTGAGTAGCCTCAGTGTTCAATATCATTCTTTTGCACATGCATCTCTATTTCTCACCAGAACATTACTGAGAAGGCTTTTCTTTTCCATTGTATACTCTTGGCACTCTTGTCAAGTAATTGTTCCTGCAAATATTTAACATATGTACACATATGTTTATTCCTGAGCTAGATTCTATTCTATTGGTCTAAATGTCTATTTTCATACCAGTAACATACTATTTTGATTACTATAACTTTGTAAATACTTTCAAATCAGGAAGTGTTATTACAACCACTTGGTTCTTTCTCAAGATAGCTTTATCTATTTGAAGTCTTTTGTGATTCCATGAGAATTTGGGAATTTCTTTTTTCATTATTCTAGTAATGCATGCTGTTAGAATTTTGAAAGTGATTGCATTGAAATCATAGTGATCTATTAAAATTACAGATCCCTTTGGGTACTATAGACATTTTAATAGTAGGTCTGCTGCAGGCTGGATTTGCAGATCTCATTTAGAATGTTAGCATGACTTCAGGCTACACCCCAGTACTGAACTTGGTCACTGGTCAGTATACCAGTGGCAAAATTGCTAGTTTTGTTCTGAGTTTGATTGGAATAGTTATTGGTTTTGCAATTTCATAAGGAAAGTATAGTATGTCCCCAAGTTGGGTGGGGTTACAGGCTGGGCTCTGAGCCTGGGGAGGGTTGCTCTTCAGGCTCACTGATCAGGGAGTTCCAGATCCTCTGCTCAGAGAAGAGATGCACTTAGGCAGAGATGCAATCTATCTTCGTTTCAGACATACTGTTGAAATCACTGGTCAGGAAGGGCAAGATGCTAAGCTCTAATACTTATAAGGGTCAAAGCTGGGGTCCCACCTGTTGGCAGGGTCCTTTAAGATCTGTGGAACTAGCAATGATTGACTAAAGAAAAAGAAAGTTAGAAGCAGTGAGAGATAAAAAGACAGGACACGCAGAATAGAGTTTTCAAAGATGGGAAACACAGGGGCCTTTGCTAGCTTGTGGGGTTCAGCAAAATGGTCCTGAGTGTTTGTTCCACTCAACTTTTATTGAAGGCTATTTCCTCATTAGCCCAGAGGGTAAACTGAGGAAAGGAACAAAAAGTCAGTAGTTTCTCTGAGTAAGCATGTCATCTCCTATTGTTTCTATAATCATTAACTTTAAGGGTCAGAGCAGCTTTGAGAAATCCAGAACCTGATTGTGTGGGAGCAACCTCCTGTCTGGGGTCACACACACAGATTCTTAGGGGAGTGTTAATCCCACTAGTTCATTGTAGAGTAAAACACTACTGGTGTTAGTCTCAGAAGAATCGAAGGAAGAGAGGAATTTTCCTCTCATCACCACCACAGAGGATCTTCCTCTGCTGTAAGGGATATAAGCCCTCCTACCCATATTTCAGGGCTCAAACTATTCCCTTGATCTCTGTCCCAGACAAATACAAATCTTGACAATGGGTATTTTCTTTGTCTGTTTACTGGGCAGGAAATGGCCTAGTTAATGTATCTTTCCAGGCCTTACAATAGCACCTTCTGTGGCCATTATTTCTTCAGAGTGTTCACCGACCCAGCAAGGGTATTAGTAAACTGTATTCCCAATAGGCCAGAACTCTAGGAAAAGCAGGAAACTCAGATAAGAAATTTAACAGTGGCTGGTTTAAAGATAAACTAGCTGACTTTTCTTTGTTCTGACTCACTCAGCTTATTTTTTAATTTTTCCCTTTTCTGGGAGTGTGTTCCCTTGCCAAGAATGGAGTCCTCAGTCCCCATTCTCCTGCAATCGAAACTGAGGCAGTGAAGGCAGCCTCAACACAAAGCAGCAGTGAGCTTGCTAACTCTAATCAGAATATATTGATGAAAAGTAGGAGATGAAGAATGCTGCTTTGGGGGATATATTGTGCACATGCTATCATTTCAAGAAACAGTTACTAAAACTCTACAGTTAATATTGTGTTCAACATTTGGGGGAACACAAGGGTGAATTTATTCCTTGAGGGCAGGGATTGTCTTTATCCGTTTTGCATCTTCAATACCTGTCAAATTCCAGATGGTCAATAAATGTGCTGTGATTAAATGGAAAGAAAAGGCTCCAATCCGACCCTTGGGAACTACATGCAATGGGAGCACAAACAAGGATAAAGTGGCACAGAGAGGGGTCCTTGCTCTGAATCATTACAAATGGAAAGAAATGAAATTAGCCCAGAAGTGGAGGGATCAGAGTGAAGACAGAAAGTTAACAAACCATCTCTGCCATTTACAGAACTCCTCACCAGAAAAACCTTGAGTGAATTACTCAGTTTAGATCCGTGTTTGTGGAGCACCCACAGTGCACCAGGCCCCACAGATTTGAAGCTAAGACACCAGCTTCTTTCTTGGAAGAGCTTCAGTGTCCCTGTCTGTAAAGTGAGGACAACGGTTATATTGATATTCCTTAGCTCTTTGTAAAATGTTAGCAAATTAGCATATTCAAAATGACTTTTTTCAAACTAAAAAGTGGTTTTCAAGCGTGCATTGTTCTTGAGCCTTCTGCTCTGGGAGTTCACTACACGGAGAATGATGACTTCCAGGTGGGGCAGGGAGCATAAAGCCTCCACACAGGGACCAAAGATTCCACAAGTCCTATCACACTGCGTCTATTGAAGCAAGACAACAAGTAGCAGTGATGAATGTGTCCAGGAGAAGAAAAAAAATGTACTAATTGAATAAAAGCTGGATGTTTATTATTAAAAAAAAATGTGATTCCAAGGCCTTTAGAAAACATACTCAGATAATTAGCTATTATGATCAGGTATCTATGGAAACAACCCTAAATCAGTACTCAAAATAGACAATCATTTAACCATTTAACAAGGGTGAAGACTCAAAAGCAAACCTATTTCAGTGATTTCTTGCAACACGTATGAAAGGAGCAAACTGTACAAATTTTAAGAGTAAAAATAACATTAAAAAAATGGTCCAGGTGAGGTGTATGAAGTAGACTAGAATAGAGAAAAGAAACTATTCTGCATAATCAGGCCCAGGCCTGTTACATGTACATTAGCAGCAGCACTCCTTATACCCTTAGTAAGATAATTTGTTGTAATATTTAATATATAATCTATAATACAAAAAGCATTGAGCTTTCCTTGTGCTGTTCAGCACTGTTACAGACGTAAGAAGATGAAAAAGACCCAGTCTGTGCCCTTAAGGACCTCATAGTATGGAGAACAGGAGAATTAATAACAGACTCTTGTAAAGCATTCTAGGAAGGCGGATTTGGTTTTGGGAGTGGGAATTAGTGAGAAACAGAGGGAGACCCAACATGTGAGCATGGCCTGAATGCAGGAGAAATATTTGTGCAGGTGGAGAAGATGGATGAGGTGGTACCATCAAGGTGCCAAGACACTGAAGGCTATGCGCAGAGCTCTGGGAAAGAAAGAATGCAGCGGATCCCTGGAGATCGTTCTGAGATTTTGAACATGCTACATACCCATTCTTGTTTAACCCTCACAACAACCCTTTGTTTGGTATTATTATCACCACCCAAGTGTTACAAACAAGGGAACAGATGCTCAGAGATATTAAAGGACTTGCTTGTGACTGTCGTGCTAGCAGCCAGGATGGGAAGTGATGATTGATTTCCTAACACTAGATTCTGAATCCTGTTCTCCACATGGATTCTCTCTTTTTCTCTTTCAATTACCATTACTCCTGCTTCTCCAGCCACCTGTTTGTGCCCTTATATTCAAATCTTTCCTAGATAAAGTCTTTGCAGGGCATCTCTGCCAAGTGGAATTCTTACAGGAGGCCACTGTATGGGATTCTGGCCCCCCTGTCTTCTGTAAAGCGTATGCGTGTGTTCAGATTCAAGATCTCATCAGAGGTGGCCAGGGCATGAGGCACAACTTATAAGTAAGTGATTCCCAAGAAGATCCATGCACTGAAGGTATCTGTGTGTAGGAGACTCCAAGATGAGAGCTCTGATAGGAGCAGAAGGCAGATGAGTTGATATACTGAATCCTCAAGGTAAAGTTCCTTCTAGGCCACTCTCAAGGGGATGAGTCTTTTGAGGCCCTTTCATAACCCAGAATCTTCCCTTTGCTCATGACCTCTCTCATAATTCCTTTGACCTGCCTTATGACAATCTTGCCACCTGATAGTTTCTCCTTGGTAAAGAAATAACCCTGATGAAGGGCAATAGAAGAAAGGCAGCCCCAGAGGCTGGCACAAGAACCACAATAACCGCTGGACATGTCTAGTTGAGAGGCTGCCTCTGGGATGGAAGAAACCTCCAGTCATTTTTAGTCTCCTTTTAATGTATATAGAGGTCACAGGAAATAAAAATATACCCTAAAGGGGAGGGCAAAAAAACCCAATCCTACTTGAAATATTAATCCTATGCAGACTGTGCAAAGATAGGTACGCATGTTGCAATTCCTAAAATAATCAAGTAAAAAGAGGAGGAAGAGGGCAGAGACTAGCCCAAAAACCAACAGATTAAGAATAAATACTAAAACTTAAAGAATAAATACTAAAACTATACTAATACTAATCCAAAGCAAAGAAGTATAGGAAGAATGGAAGAACAAAAATCAAAGGGAAAAATAGGAAACAGATAACTAATATACTTGAATCTAGTCAAGTATAGTCAAGTAACCAATTAATGCTAATAAATAATAGCATTAATGTACTACAAGTATATCATTTAGTCAAAACATCTATTACTAGACAGATATTCCCAAATTAAATTATGGAGAAAAAAGACAACTATATTCTTTGTATAAAATAGCCCCTTTGAATATAATAATGCAGATAAATTATAAGTAAATGGATGGAAAAAGATGTACCATCCAAACGCAAGTTTCTAAAGAAAAATTCTTGTAGTGGCTATATTAATATCAGATAAACTGGACATCACAACAAGAAAACTATGGGTTGTGATAAAATAGTCAATTTACCTAGTATGTTCATTTGCTAGGAGTAGCATAACAAAGTAACACAAACCAACTGGCTTAAACAACAGAAATTTCTTATCTCATCTCTTGATTTCTGCTAGAAGAAATGGTAAAAATATATATATAGTAGAACAAATAAAAATTGATAAAAATATGAAAGCTTTCAATAAGATTATAATTGATATCGATATTTATAGAACATTCTACCCAACAATAGCAGAATACACATTCATTGAAAGTTCATGCAGAGTTTCAAAAAATAGGCTATATCTTGAACTACAAAGTATACATTACCTATTTAAGAATAGAATGAAATCAAAAAATGTAATTTATGAAATATGTTCTCTGACCTTGATGAAATAAACTAGAGAATGGTAACATAAAGATTAACTGAAAAATACTCCAAAATATGAAAATTAAATAATGTTCTTTAAAATATATCATGAGTCAATAGATGTTAAGGGAAACTCTGATTTCTACAACATACCAAAATGTGTTATTCTTCAAAAAATAGTCTTTAAAAAAAAGAAACACACATCTGATCTAAACACATAAGTTCTTTAAAAAGTCAATGCCAAGAAGGAAAACATTAATTAATTATTTAACTAACTTTGCATGAGACAATTAACTCAGTGTTTAGAGTCAAATCCATAGCAAAGAACAAATGTCTCAAGCCCCAAACCAACACAGTCTCTGAACATGTTCAGCTATTCTCCATTCTCATAACCCTGCATGATGTGATTTAGACAAGCATAACACCAGAGCTTTTCTAAGAGAATGAATACATAGACACACAATAAAATATACACAGAGACACTGATACAGCCATTATTATTTTAGTATAACACGCCGTTACCGGTGTCGCCAAAGAACCGCAGACTGGGAGGGCCACAGAAGTAATCATAAAGCGGATGTCTTTTAGTCTGTCCTCATTTCAAGGTTCCTAATCTCCCTCTCTCTTTCTTGGCTTTCCCTTGAAGGTGTTTTATACATGAACAAAACGTCAGGTGTGGACTTTAGCAACCACAAGCCATTTTCTCTCCCGCCTGAAGCAGCTCCCTAACTTGCTCAGCCGCCTCCTGCCCAACATCCAGGAGCTGGTGCCTGGGGTGGCTCTGCACGGTCTTGTGAAGCCAGTCCCCACCACTCCATGTCCCACCAGTGCCAGGCCCCGTGGGCAGGTGGAACATGAGTGTGATGGCTGATTTTATGTGTCATCTTGCCTGGGCCAAGAGTGCCAAACTAAACCTTATTTCTGGTTGTGTCTGTGAGGGTGTTTCTGGGAAAGACCAGCATGTGCATCAGTGGACATCAAAAGCAAATGTGCCTCTACTGAAGTGGGTGGGCATCTCTCAATCCCTAAGGGCCTGAGTAGAACTAAGGCAGAGGAAAAAGGAACTATCCCTTTTTTTCCCGACTCAGTGCTAGATTTGGGACATAACATCTTATATTGGCACTGTCTATAGTAAAATAATGTAAAGCCATAAAACAAGAACTGTGATAAAAGTCTGATTTCGACAGAAATGTAGACTTAGCTAAAAGTAAAAAAAACAGTGTTCCCTAACTTGTCTTCCTGGTATAATTCAGTCTGAGTTTTACCACTGTTTTTCCTGAATCTTCAGCCTCTAGATAGCAGACTTTGGGACTTCTCAGCCTCCATAGCCATGTGAGTTTAATTCTTTACAATAGACAGCGATACAGTATACGTACTGATACATTGTATGTGTATACACATCACACACATGTACATGGGTATCTGTGCATACACTATATAGTGGTTATTTATTATGAAGAATTACACTCACATGATTATGTAAGTGTGTGTGATATGTATATTTATGTATTAAATTTGTAATAAAGTCAGGTTTGACTTCTGCAATTGCAAGAGGTACTCAAATGCGCCTTGTATTCATCTTTTGTTCTTGGTATGTATTGAGTCTTACAATTTTAATACAGTTTTTTCCCTTGCTTAATATGGCATCCTATGCATGCATATGTGTTTGTGTGCATCCTATTGGCTCTATTTCTCTAAAGAAATAATGAGAGATGATGAAGATATCACAAGTTTTGGCAGTGGTCATTTCCAAAACACTCCTTGGGGAGTAGGCACCATGATATATTTCCTAGCTCCCACTGTGAAGCCTTCCCCAAGACCACCAGCTTCTTCCATGCTCCTCTGCTCTTTATTACATATGATGATATGTTCAGAGCCTTCCTGTTAGGGAGGAATGTTATACCCTCCCATAAGAAAACAAGGTACAAAGAGACTAAGATAGTAAATCAGCTTAAACTTTGACCCTAGAATCTGTTCAATTAATAATGACTTTATACTTATAGCCATTATATAATTATTTCTCATATTGTCTGTCTTTCCTATTAAATTATCAACTTCCAGGTCTACATCCTTTTTTGACTCATGTTACCCATCCCACACCTGACACACCAGCATAGAGCTATGTAACCTGTCTATTTTTCATGTAGCTAAATCCCATTCACTCTTCAGGACCTATTTAAACATGAAGTTTTTGAGAAATCCTCTCTCGTATTTCATTTAGGATTTCAAGTGACATAGTCCTGTAAGACTTTGTATGTATCTTTTGATGGCACTCACTGTATTTAACTTTAAGCAGTAATATCTTAAGGAAGGAAGTGTCTGCCTCATTCACAATGACATCTTCAACACCCAATACCTAATTCAGTACCTGTGCAGTGCGTGTGCATAGTACATATTTACATAAAATAAAAGTAATTAAATTTTGATGCACATAATAATTACTTTGGGATTTTATTAGAATCTATATCTATATTCATTGGATTATGATACAACCCTGAGATTTTCAGTGAATCAAACATTTTTTAAATTTTTGTGGCAGAGGGTCATGTAGCAAATGTTTATTGAATAAATTAATGTTTGGATTGATAGATGAATCACAGTGAATAAACACGTTAATTAGGCACTTAATTAATAAGTGGGTAAGTAAATAAATTGCCAACCAGAGATTAGATCTGAGATTTTGTTGACTCCACCAAGACTCTGCTCTTCCACAGGGCTAGCCTGACAGGGCGGCAGGTCTCCCCCTGAACATCTCTTTAAATGCAAATGCTTTAGGATGAACTAGTTCTCTGAAGATCTTCCCATATTTAATATGCCCCATCAACACTTCAAAGGAAGCCTTGGTGCCAAATATTTACAGAAACAAACAATTGAGGAAAAGACAAAGTCATAATTAACTTAGAAGTAAACACTAGGTTTCCATTTAAATAACTATCATCTCCCAAACATGAACTCCTAAAAACTAACAATGAATAAATGCAGAGGACACATCTATTAGCTGAAAATGAATAAAACAGTATTTATAAAATGAGCAATTTAGATTTGATTAATGTTTATAAATGTGTTTACATATGAATTGAATATTAACCTATAGCTTGAAAAGGTTTAATTAGCCTTGGAATATTGTTTTGGAGCACAATGAAAAATAACCAATTCACAAAGGGGAAGGCAAAAGGTATCTGCAAGCACAAATGAGGTCAATTAATTGAGCAATTTGCGTACATTAGAATGGTTATTTTCAGAGCTTTTTTTTTTTGACATTTGGCTCTCTCTATTCCCATATTGTGTTTCCAATCTTCTATTTATACAACACATCAATCACTCAGCCATTCTGAGTGCATCATGATCAGCTCATGAGCAACCCTGGAGCCATACTCTTCCTGAGAAGTAGTCATCTCTCCTCAGAAGACCCAGTAACTTGTTCATATGAGGCCCACAATGATAAGGGGAAAATCAAGTTCCAACTAAATGAATGAATTTCATAAAAAATTCATAAAATATTGATACATAGCAACTAGAACACAATGGAAGTTCAATAACTATTTGTTTAATGAGTGAATAGACAAAAGCTACCAAGGATTTTTAAGATCATTGAACTTAGTGTTTTAAAAATAATATTATTTATTTATTTATTTATTTTATTTATTTAGTGTGTGTGGTTTTTGGCTGGGGCTGGCTTTGAACCCTCCACCTCCGGCATATGGGGCTGGCACCCTACTCCTTTGAGCCACAGGCACTGCCTAAAAATATTATTGCATGTAGTAATATTTCAACCTTTTTAAACTCACATCCTTGGCAACACTTTAGCCTTCTGTACTTTTCACCATCCCATCTCTCAAGAATATTTTGTGAAGTCTTACTTTATCCCATGTGCTTTATAAAAATAATGTGTATATTTAACATGCTTATTTGTTTAAACTTTATTCAAATTAATATGAGGTTACATTGTTCTCACTTCCAGGGTCAAGTTCCATTTGCAGAAGAGCCTCTCACACAGGGGAGTGTTATACGCTCTCACAATGTCCACATTAGGTGAGATCCAGGCTCATGCCCTACCTCCTCCTTCTGCCATGTATCTTCCCCCCACCTCAGACTGGACTATAATAGTGTTTTATTGTTGTTATGGACATTTACTTATTTGCATATTGATTTTACATTAGTATGGAGTACATTGTATATTTATTTATTATGGCTTAATTCATAATTGCCAAGTCATAGAAGTTATCAACCCATGAATGGATCAAAAAACTGTGGTATATGTATACCATGAAATATTATTCAGCTTTTAAAAAAGATGGAGATTTTAAATCTTTTACCTTTACCTGGATGGAGTTGAAATACATGATTCTTAGTAAAGTATTGCAAGAATGGGGAAAAATAAATATTCAACATGCTTTTAAAATAGATTATTTTGGCCCTCTAGATTTTGATAAACTTCCATCAAGAGTCCTCACCCTCTTCAATATTGAGTCAGTATTAAGACTCCTAATGCAAAGTCAAAAAATTGATTAATCAAGTAATGATAAGATGAACTATATATACAATTAAACCTCTATCTAACTCCCAAAGAACACATGAGGAGACAATTGTTAATCAGATGCCCAAGAACCGTAAGGAGTGTGGAAGGAACTAAAGATGGCACTTAGATGGAAGTGCCTTAGAAGGAAGGAGGAAAAATCGCACCATTGAGAAATGGCCCCATTCCTTATAGGTATATTGTAATGTATCCAATTACACAAAGTGCCGCCACATTCATTATTTGATATCAATTTATGAAATAAGCATGAAAGGTGTTACTGTCCTCATTTGGAATAGCATGTTCTTTTCATTGGAGTGGGATAGCTGAAGCATATATCTCTGCTATAACTCAATTCTCACCCTAAGGATTCCTCAGCCTCAGGCAAGAAATAATACAAAGAGCAGTGCACTCAGGAAATCCATTTGCTCAGAGGAGGTTTAGCATTTTGTGTTGCTTGTGACCACCCATTGCATGTTATGATTATAAGGACACTTGAAAGTATTCCACCCATCTTTCTCAATAAGTTTCCCTAATTTACTGGATGCTTTGTAAACATGTGTAACAGTGAACAGAGCCTTTTTTTACACAGAGATAATTAAGGGTTAAAAAGACGAAAATGCAGAGAATAGTTGTTTAAGCTAACAATAAAAATTAAGGCATGTAACTTGCACGCGCGTCTGCCTTCTGCCATACAGTGATGCAGCAAGAACACGTTAGCCAACTGCCAGTGCTGTGCTCTTGGACTTCCCAGCATCCAGAACCATGAGCCAACTACACTCTCTTCTTTAAAAGAAAATAAGGCATGTATAGCATAGTAAATCCTGTCTTTCCAGTAGTTTCAATTAGATATAAATTTAGACAAAATTTTAGACTGATGGAAATGAATTCCTCAGTGATTTGGTTAATTAGTTAGTTAGAAAAGGTGGCTTTGAAACAAACAAAAAAAATTATTCATGCATACCATTCTGCTATGCTGAAAGCACTTTTTGCCCACTTTCCAACTTTGTCAAGAACTGCATTCAGATGATTTTTCATATTATTCATTCTATCAGTCAAATATTCATCATATGAGTACTGCCTTAAGTACTGGGAAATAGATGAGAGTCTAAGAAGTACACTGAACATGGAATCACATTATTTTGTTAAAAAGAGTAGGGAAGGCTTGGCGCCTGTGACTCAACGGGCTAAGGTGCCAGCCATGTACACTTGAGCTGGCGGGTTCGAATCCAGCCAGGGCCCGCCAAACAACAATGATGGCTGCAACCAAAGGATGGCCGGGTGTTGTGGTGGGCGCCTGTAATCCCAGCTACTTGGGAGGCAGAGGCAGGAGACTCACTTGAGCCCAGGAATTGGAGGTTGCTGTGAGCTGTGATGCCACAGCAGTCTATCCAGAGTGACAGCTTGAGGCTCTGTCTCAAAAAAAAAAAAGAGTGGGGAAGTTAATATATCAATAGATTGTAATATACCAGACTCATGAACATGCAATATTTAATTGAATTTTCACAATAACACTTGGAGAAAAAAAAACACTTCTATTTTGTTTATTTTCCAACTAAGGTTCATGATATGTCTAAGTGTTTGGTTTCCTGCAGTTAATAAGCAGAAGAGTCAACACTTTAGCTCAAATTTGCCTGACCTTAAATTCCAATCTATCACTTTTAATTCTGCTACCAACTAACCATAGGGTGGACTTCCGTAGCCTTGCTGAGTACTCCAAGACTGGATATCTTAAGTTCAGTCCCAGGAGAGTAGTTGTCTTTCCCAGACCACTAAGACTAGTTTTCATTTTACTTTCTACATTCAATTTACAAATTTTCAGTCTCCTGGTCAAACTCCCACTCCCTAGAAAGTGAAATGGAAAGCCCTGTTAACCCCTCACTCAACACATAAATTCAACTTTTCTTAATTATAATCTTGATATTTTTTTGCTTCCTCTTCTGTGTCATTGTCCATTCATTATATGTAACCCGTGCTCCATTCCTTCCTCGCCTGTGATGTAACATGGCACAGGCAAGTGGAGGTAGGTTTTAGAGATAGGAAGAATTGGATCTGATCATCACTTAACCCTTTTGCTCACCATGAGACTTTGATCTTGGTCTCACTTGCCTCATCCATTAAGTAGGAAAATAATTATTAAACCAAAATTCTGTGAGTTTAGTGTGTCTAGTTTGCAAATAGAGCTACTATTATTTTTCCCCTTGCCTCATGAGGTACCTTATGACAGATGATGATCAGATTATAAGAGTAAATAGCTCCCAACTGAAGCCACTAGCCCCAATAAAAAGGAGCTCCTTTATTGACTCCATGGTTCATTGTTTCTCACACTCTGATCTCTTATTTTGTCTCCGGTTTCTTACCTTACACAGACCATTGGAAACCTAAGGCTTTGAATCCTCTTTTTGCCCTGCCTTGAATTATTTCCTTGGTTCCAATTTTCACATTGTTTTTCTGTGACTGTGCTAGTCTCCAACTACCAAGGAAAACAACTACACTTTTCTCCGCCCCTTCCAGTGTATGATACCCTGGTGCCAGCTCACTGGAAGATTTACTTAACTCACTTAAAGGAAAATCATTCCAGAAGCACAGATCTTAGTCTTTGTATTTAAAGATAGAAAGTGTTATCAAATTTACATGCTTTCATTGCCCTCTTACAGATTTCTATCACCTGGGTTTTCCTTAGAAACAGATTCCCATACAAGGGCTCTAATCCTCTAATCGCTTGGCAAAGGGATTTCCTCCAGGCTCAGTTGCACACATGCAAGTCCACTGGGACTTTAACAGCAAACACTATAGTTGAAGTTACTGACTTGAGTACTTCATGTTCTTGTTTCTCTCTTTCTATTTTTCCCCTCTTTTTAAAAGAGAGAACAGGAGATAGAAATCATGCATCACTCTTTGCTTCTGACACACATTGCTTGTTCCCAAAGAACTCCTTTGTTAAAGGTGGATCAGCCACTCCCTTTCACTTGGGTTTGTTGATTCATTAATGTTCCTAAATGCCAACCAAGAAGCTCTGTTATGCTGAAAAATAAATCTCAAGGGAAGCTACGCTATCTCTTTTCTGATCAAAACTGTGTGGAAATTTGACTAAATTTAACTGAAATTTGGTCATTTGAAACTGAAATACATTTATGAAAGTCGGAATTTTAGCAAATACAGGGTGTCTCCAAGGTCTCCATACATACATAGGGAAAATCAAAATTGTAGCTAAATGTTCCTTTTAAAAAAAATCATTTCTATATGTGGTGATATGTAAATATAAAAATATATGAAATATGTACTTTTTCCTATGTACAACAACATTTGGGACACGTCTTAAAATCACAAGAAAATGATATTAACAAATTAATGTTTAGTTTAAGCTTCAATATAAATTCTAAATTTGTGTTTATTTTGACCAGTCTTTATTCTTTACCACAGATGGTTGCAAGAAACTAATGACTAGACCATAAGCCTAAATGAAGTATCTCAGAAATGCTAAAATAGATACTCCACATTCTCACAAGCGGGAGCTAAATGAAGGATATATTTGGTCATATGAACCAATAATAGCCAGTAGGAACTAAAGAGGAGGGCTGATGGGAGTAAGGGGTAAAAATTCACCTGTCAAGTCTAATAGCTGCTATCCTGGTGACAGGTACACTGAAGCACCTCTCTTCAGCAGGATGTAATTTATCTACATAACAAAAAACTCTTGTACCCTCTATATTTTTGTAATAATAAAAAAATGAATTTCTATGGACCAAGTATTGCTTCTGACTGTAAATATCATATAGTAGAAAAACCAGAGCCATCAGCATTAGCAAACTAAATGGCAAATACCGTTGAAGTTTATTAAATGTTTAAGTTGATTAAATTTTCTTAAAATTTAAATAAAGTTAGTTAACAATTAAACTAAAAAAGGCTAATTAAAATAAAACCTAATCAGATTTGACAAGAAAATCACAAATTAGGTAGGGCTATATTATGCAAGGCCTAATGAAGTAAAACTAGCTTAGCATGTGGATTTTAAGTTTACCTATTTTACTGGTTCGTTTATTAATATGCTAATGAAATATCTACTTTGTCCTAAACAGTGCAGAATACAGAGATAAAAACTCACAGTTCTTATACTCAAAGAATTCCCAGTGAGTAAAGGAAATGATTCTTATGCCATACAATGGCGGGAGAGATGTAACTTTGTGGTTCCAGGGGAGTCTTTGTTAAGCGACCCTGTAGCAGAGAGTAACCTCCTATAGGGAGGGGCCTTTTATAGAGGCAATGATGACCACACTTTGATGAAAAGAACTACTGTAAACAAGCTGTTCCTGGAGAAAAAGAGATTAGCCCTGGGGAAGTGGACACTCCTCAGGGTTTCTTCCTATAGAGCTAAGTCTCCCTAAACATGGCCAACATGTGGTTATATTTTTATCAGATTTCAGCCAAATGCGCACCATAAGGAATGGGGCAGATCATCTGAAAAATGTCATATAGCCCAAGTTTGTTTGCCTCTGTTTTATTTTGAAAGTATATATTCCTCTTTTGAGATTAAAAACAAATTTATTAATATTTATGAAATAAATATGGTAGTAGTTAATAGTTACTTTACTTGTGCTTTATTTTGAATGTTCTCAGTTGACAGTTCTATAGTGGTGTCAGGATACAAACGAAAATTCACAGATGTGTAAACATATATTTATACACATCTACTTATATGTGTATGTACATATATGTGTACCATATTTTGCTGTGTGTAATGCACAATTTTTTGCATTTTTGTAATGTGCAAAGTTCCCAAATTTTGAGAGAAAAATAAATATGTGCATTATAAATGAGTAGTCTGTATCTATATACATTTTTATTTCTTTTGTTTACATTTACGGGTTAAAAGTGTACCTCTAGAAAGCAATGACAGTATCCATATGCAAAATAGTACCCTGGAATCTGGTAATCAGTTTTGTTGCACTTATGAACAAACTGGCAATGAAAGCATTTTTAGCTAATAAGGAGCAAATTATTTCACTTCATGCACATTAAGCAGGAGCTAGCAATCTACCTGATATTTTTACAAAATTTCTTTATAATTCAAGAAAAACTACTTAAATACAAACAAACAAAAATTTGAATTGAAAACGAAAATAAATGAGATTTTATCCTGAAAATCTAGGTCAAATAAATGGATATGTATTATATGTGGGAGTGCATTATCCATGCCAAATATGGTCTATGTGTGCTAACAAGAGCAATTAAGAAAGAAAAAGAAATTAAATTATATAAATATATACATGTGTAGATGTATACATTATCTAAATATATAAACATGTGCTTGTAAATAAACATAATAATTTTATATAAACATAGATATATATGTGCAGGCACATTTTTGTATAACTTGTCACATACAGAGGTTAGCATGAGGAGGTAATATACCATACTAAACACATATTTTTAAGAAAGAGAAGCCTGCTCTCAAAAGGAAAAAAGTGTTTTTCATTCCTCAAGGCAGAGGACACATATGTCCCTGGCTAATGTTGGTTTAATAGTCACACGATGTGGTTTTGTTTCCACCCACTGTCCTTTACTTCTTGAGGAAAACAGGAGCATCTCTAGTGGGGGAATGAGCAAACTTTGAAAGACAAATGATAAACATTTCATAAAGCATGCTGGTCACAGGGAATGAAGAGTCATTTTCCAAGTCCTTTCATTCTCCTTCCTTCCAGCTATGACATCTCTTCAAGAGACACACATGGCATTTTCTTAATTAGTCTAGCTAATGTCTAACTAAATGTTTGCCAATTTTGTACCTTTTCAAACAAATAATTCTTGGTTTTATTGATTTTTTTCTATTGTTTTCCTTGTATCTATTACATTTATTTTTGCTTTGGTCATTACTATTCTCTTCCTTCTGCTAATATTGGGATTCCTTTGCTATTCTTTTTCTATTCCTTAGAGGTTTAAAGTTCAGTTTTTTATGAGGTCTTTCTTCTTTATCATGTAGGTGTTTATCACTATAAATTTTTCTCCTAGTACTACTATGACAGATGCTAGTACTACTACTAGTAGCTAGTACTACTGTAGATTTTGCTACATGTCATATGTTTTTGGTGCATTATGGAGTTATTGTTAGCCTCATATATGCAAAAAGCCTCAAAAGAATACAAACCATATTCAACAGCCTATTAAATCATACTTCATGATCAAAGGATGCATCCCTGAGATTCCAGGATGCTTCAAAATGTGCAGATCCATATACCAGATTAACTGAATGAAGGATTAAAATCACATGATCAAAGAAACAGATGCAGAAGTAGTGTTTGATAAAATCCAGCCCCTTTTTATTGAAAAGTGCTCAAGAAATGAAGACCAGATATAGACATCCCATAGCTACATCATACATAATAGTAAAAAAATTAAATCTTTCCCTTTGATATCAGAAACAAGACATAGATGCCAACTCTTATTTCTTTTATTCAACATAATACTGGAAGTGCTAACAAGAGCAATTAGGAAAGAAAAAGATTGGAAAGAAAGATGTTAAATTGTCTCTGTTTATAGATGACAAAGGTCTTATGTAGAGAAAACCTTAAAGACTCTACCAAAAACTTGTCGGAATGAATAAAAATAATTAGCAAAGTTGCAGGATACAAGATTACCATATGAAAAATCAGCTGTATGTGTATGTACTAATGATAAACTATCCCCTTTAAAAAAAATAAGAACATAATGCCATCTATAAATGCATAAAAAAGAATAACATTCTTTTTTTTTTTTTCTTGCAGTTTTTGGCTGGGGCTGGGTTTGAAACCTCCACGTCCGGCATATGGGGCCGGTGCCCCACTCACTGAGTCACAGGTGCTGCCCCCCAAAAGAATAATATTCCTAACAGTAAACTGAACCAAGGAAGTGAAATATTTGTTTTCTGAAAATTACAAGACATCAGTGAAAGAAAGGACTTACAAATCAACACAAAGAGTTCCTATGTTCATGAATTGGAACACACAAAATCATTAAAATGACCATACTGCCTAATCTATGGTTTCAATACCATCTCTATCAAAATTCCAACACATTTTTTAACAGAAATAGTAAAAACAATTCTGAAATTCAAGCGTAACCATAAAAGATCTAAAATAGCGAAAGAAATTTTGAGAAAGAAGAACAAATATGGAGATTTCACATATCTTGATTTCAAAATATTAACCGATTACTCAGCTACGGTAATTAAAACAGTACGGCTCTTCCGTGAAGACGGAGGCACAGACCACGGAGGGGTCGAGAATACACGATGAGGAAAGGCTTGTCTGTTCATCAAATGATGCTGGAAAAACAGGATATTCACACCTAACAAAAGAGAAGACTGGGCAACATAGTAAAACCGGATCTCTAAAAAAATAAAATAATAAAAATTAGCCAGGCATGGTGCACACCTGTAGTCCCAGTTACTCAGAAGGCTAAGTTGGGAGGATTCCTTGAGCTGGGAGTTCAAGACTACTGTGATCTATGATCATGACACTGCACTCCCGCCTGAGTGCAGAGAGACAGAGAGAACCCTCCTCACTTAAAAAAACGAACAAACAAAATGTTGGTGAGAATGTTGTGAAGCTAGAACCCTTGTATACTGTTGGTAGGAATGTAAATTGGTGTTGGGGCTATAGAAAACATGGCAGATGTTCCTCAAAAATTAGGAGACACTACCAGGTGATACAGCGATCTCTCTTCTGGATATAAATACAAAATAATTGAAATCAGGCTCTTGAAAATATATATGTGTGTATATATGTGCAATTTATATACAAATGAATAAGCCAGTCTCACCTGTTAGACCTACCTATTTCAACCTTCTTCTTTAGGTTTCCATTATATGCAATGAATACTATTCAGCCTTAAAAAGAAAGAAATTCTGCTATCTCCTATAGGCAATGACATTCAACAAACTGAGATAAACTTGGAGGACACTGTGCTAAGTGAAAAAAAAGCTAACCACAGACGGAGAAATCCTGTGTAATTTCACTTCTGCGCAGTATCTAGAACTGCAAACTCTTAGAAGCAGAGAATATAATAGTGGTTTCCAGGGGCTGCAGGAAGGGTAAAAAGGGAGTTGTTCACTAGACATCAAGTTTCCATTTTGTCAGTTATGCTAGATGAGCGTGTTCTAGAAGTCTTCTGCACACCACAGATCCTACAGTTAACAACAGAGTATCAACAGCTCAAAATCTATTAAGGGGGTAGATCTCACGTTGCCAGTTCTTATCACAGAAATTAAAAAAAAAAAATCAAAGGAACAAAAACTCTGGAATGAGATTTGGTGCCTATGGTTCAACAGGCTAGGGTGCGAGCCACGTACATCTGAGCTGGTGGGTTCGAATCCAGCCCAGACCTGCCAAACAATGATGGCTGCAACCAAAAAATGGCCGGGCGTTGGGATGGGCGCCTGTAGTCCCAGCTACTTGGGAGATGGAGGCAAGAGACTCGCTTGAGCCCAGGAATTGGAGGTTGCTGTGAGCTGTGATGCTACAGCACTCTATCCAGAGTGACAGCTTGAGGCTCTGTCTCAAAAAAAAAAAAAAAACCTCTGGAATGCGTTTAACACGTCTGTTACCTAGATTGTGTGCCATAATATCATGACTGCGTGCCTAAGTCCAAGCTCATCAAATTGTGCACATTCATTGTGTACTTTGTATAAAGTTGTTTTAAAAAAGAAACACACACTCCACACCCAACTTGATTTTCTTTCATTTTCTCAGTTTGCAAAATGGCCATGCTCTCCTAACAGCACTCTTTTCACTCATTATCAGGGTGCTAGAATTAGACCTGCAGTCTCTCAGAGCCAACTCAGAAATGATTCTTCAAGGACAAGGAACAGCATTAGACCATCTTTCCCACTTCCCTGGCTTCGGAGTATCTTTCTCAGTTACCAAGTTACATCCACCACTGTCTGAGAGTTAATTGATAAAGAAAATGCTGTTCTCAAACTGCACGTCCCACGGCTGAGGAACAGAAGCTGGGTGGGTTTTATAATCAAATATTCAGCAGGCCTGGCATGGCAAGACTAGTTTATTAGAATAAAGAAAGGCAGACGCTATATTCCATTGCATACTTGAGCTAAGAGAAAGAAGACATGATTCGAAATGTTTTTTAATTGCTTCTAAAATAGATTACAGCTGGGTACACAAAAATCACTAATATTCATGAGCAGGCAAGGTGCTCAAAATATTCAGCTTCTTACGATTTAAGTTTGAATGCCCTGAAAAACTGGAGGGGCTTTGAAGTACCAGGGTACAGGATGCTGAAGTACTGGGGAAAATGCTGACGAATTGGGCAGGACGCTGTTGCCCACTGGGGAAAGTCGGACCCGTTGGGTCTACCAATTTCAATCTTCTTCCTCACATTTCCATTCAAGGAATCTTTTCAACTATTGACCTGTTTTCCCACAAAATGGAAGCAAGAGATAACAATGAGGAACTTCTGTATTTTTAGTAGCACCTACTTTGAGGCAAACTCTGAGCTAGGTTCTTTTATAAGAGCCTCGTATTATAAAAAGCACTTTGCTCATTAGATATGACTATACCTACCAAGCAGATAAAAACAAGAAGAAGCACTTCAGCAAATTCCCCAGGTCATCCAAGTGGAGGGAGGTGGATGTTCTATCTGTGCCTGTCCAGCGTCAAAGCCTGCACCCTTCATTTCAGGAGCACAGCTCTGCAGAGTCCCTCACATCTGCTTCCCCTGATTCAGCATTCCATCTTGGCTTTCTGTTTGCTTCTCTCATGTGTATTGCCTTCTTTTCCCCTGGGGAACCTGTGTCTGAAACCATCACATCTCGCTTGAATACAAGAAGTCAGTATTGGATGCCATAAGAGTTTACAATGCAGGTACAAAATACAACAGAGGGTGGAGAGAAGAAACTAAATCGGGAACTGATTCAAGAGGATAATCTCCTATTCTGAGCAAGAAAACATGTTTATGGTGAAATCCAGACACTAAAGCAACTGTGTTCAAGGGGACCCACTGGAGAACTTTGTGTTCAAATGTTTTTTTCTGATGCGTTATAGAACATATTGCATCTCATTGTAATATAATTTTTCTGCATTATCAAAAGTTTTATGGACTTAGATCAATGTTCCCCCTCATTTTAGTTAATACGATTATATGAATATTTTATACACATGCAAATTCATAATACTAATCAAGGAAGCAGTCCTATAGCTATAAAATTTAATTCAGGAAAATTAACCAACTCTAATTTTCATAGAAAATAATTATTTCATATATTATATGTGAGTATGCACTTCTTTTTTGATTAAGATGAATAAGATAATTCCCTATATTTGACAAATTTATAGTCCTTCCTGGGAAATAATATGTGTGCTAGATCCACCATCTCAGCTCAATTTGCTCCTAGAGCTGTGACCTTAGACAAATGATTCCACCTCTTTAGACCTCAACTTTCCTGTCTATAAGGTGGAGGTGAGGACACCTGCTTTTTAGAGATTTTTCTAAGTATTCTATGGAGTCTCTTAACATAACGTTTTACACACAGAGTTGTGCAATGAATCTTACCTGAGTCTGAACAAACATTTGATAGCAAATAAATCCCAGCACTCAGGCTTTCTGTTCATTTTAAATTTTGCTTCTAAGCCTATTATTCTGAATTTTGCGGAGCGTCCTATCAGTATGCAGCATGTAAGGGCTCTGTCCAAAAACTTCAGTTCCTATTTAGTGATGAGCAACGAGCAAGTGATTAATTTCCTCTGACTCTGCCCACACACGCTCACACACACACACACACGCACGCTCACACACACACACACACAGCCCGTCACATATTCCACAATTATGTACTTAGCTCCTTCCATGTGTGGAGCCCTACAGGCAGCAACGAGGTGAAGGAACTCTGCCCCTGCCGTCAGGGACTTCAGGCCGAGCTGGGGAGGTAGAGACATCTCTCATCGTGGTGGAAGGAAGGGTGAATGGACAGGAAGAGCTACAATTTATACACATCTGCAGCACACATGAGTTTCTCATTTGCCATTTCTGCTTCAGAGCAAAACTTTATTTTTTTAAGAGAAACTCTTTCTCTTCCTCTCCCCACATTCCTAATCTGGCTAATAAAAGAGGGGTCGCCTCAACTCTCGCTTATTCTCACAAGCACTGGGGTAAGACCCTGAAATGCTGGAAAGCATGCTGAAGCAGTTGGGAGGACACATGTTCTGAGGGACACAGACTAGGTGGACCCTGGAGGAGTGGGGAGTGTGGGAGGACCGGGGAGGATGCTGAGTGCTGTGGGATGGGTGCTGAATACTAGGTGGACCCTGGAGGAGTGGGGAGTATGGGGAGGGCCAGTCAGGATGTTGGGTGAGCAGGATGGGTCCTGAAATACTGGGGCAGGACTCTGAAATACTGGGAAATACACAGACAGAACTAGAGTACCAAGAAAGATATTGAATTCAGGGAAAGTGTGTGGAAGTGCTGGGGGAAATGCTGGGGAACAGGGGTAGATGCCAGTGTACATTGGGGGAACACTTTCTCCTGCTTTCTCTCTATGCCCTTTTCCTCAGTCACGCACAAGATAAGGAGTATCTAACCCATTATCATTGGTTACCTAAGAGAATAGGGCAAAGTGCAGCATTTGGACTCTTGCTCTTCTCGGCCTGGGGGTCATGAGAAACAGCCTGCTCTCTGACCTGGGCATGCTGTGAACCCAGGTGGGGCAGCCCCACAGTCTGCTTCTAATCCTTCCCTCTGTGAACTCTGCGTCTGTCTGTGGCTTTTGTCTCAGTCAGTGAAACCAAACAGATCATTCTGTGGCTCCAAATCAGTGTGTGTCCCAATGCCACTATCCCATGGAGAGGAATCCTGCAGAAAGCAGGGAGGGCTAGTGGGCACTGCCACTCTCTGTGTATCAAACATCTACAAGGTACCAGGGATTGGGCCAAGTGCTTTACCCACATTATGCACAACAGCCCTTTGAGGAGATTAATACAAAGTCACCACACCCACACAATTCTCTGGGCTCCAAGGTTCAATTCCCAGAGAAGAAATGTACATTGACAGTGAAACAGTGATGAATAAAGTAAGACTCATGAAAAGATGAAACATGAGCAAACATGAGACTATGCCAGGAATGATGAAAAAAGTGAAGCTTTCAACTTCTATCACCACAATATCTTGCTGTTGTCACTATGAAACATTTTTTTGCTTCTCCATAGACCCATGACTAAATTTGCCAGGTGAAGGTCAATTCTGTTAAGTTCTCAAACATGTTTTGAGCACCTACATCATTTTAGACAAAGCCCTTTATGTGAGAGACACAGACAGTAATAGAAAGAATCCTTGCATGGTCTTTAGAAATAATAAATGCTTTAGAGAACTCAGCAGCAGTTTGAGTTTAATTTCCAGCCTTGCATTCTACAGCTGTGCCACCTTGAGAAAGTTAATTTATGTTTCTCAATCTCTGTCTCTTCTGTTAAATGAAATAACAACAACAGAGGCTTGCACTGCAGATTTCCTGGAATCGTTCACTGTAACGTGCACCTGAGAGTGAGCACCAGGCCCAACCAGCACTGAGGGTCAATAAATGGTAATTATGAAAAAAAGAACCTGGAACAGAGCAGGTGCCCAGCACCCCCTCCCTCAATCCCTTAAGATGCTGGGAAGAAATTATAATTGATGGGCTTCACGTCTGGATGCAAATATGCAAACTGAATACGGAGATCCGGTAAAAATAGCTCCACTTTCAATAGTCCCCCACAGTTCAGTAAACAACCAAGACCCCTTAATTTACTTCTCATTACAATCACATGAGATGGGCAGGAAATAGCATATTTTTAAAATTGTTATTTCTAGGAATTCAGGGAGTTAAAAGGCATTTCCCAAGACCAGGTTTACAAGTGGCAGAGACTCCTAATTCCATGGTTTTTAGCCAAAGGTCAATCTATTCAAGCCATTTGGAATCTGCAATTATATAAGTTCTGCTATCTTGTGTTTAAATATCCTGGGCCATGCTAACAGCAAAAGCTAGTGCCAAGTACTCAGCAGAAGGCAGGAGGAAGGTCTATGAAACTCGGTGGTGGCCTTGTAGGACACTTTGCGTTTTCCTTAGTTGACTTTGTAGGATCAGCTGCCCACTCTGTGGCCCCGAGGCCCGAGTGGGAGATGATGTGGCTGACAACATTAGCTCTTGGTAGGGCAATCAGAGACTTTTCCAGAGCCCCAGCGATGCCCCTCATGGCATAGCAGGCTGGACTCTTTCTGAATCTGTGACCAGCAGGGTTGTCATCACACAGAAGGTGATAGAGCTTGGCCCCACTTCCTCATGCTTCAATAACTGAACTTCCATTTTTGCTTCTGAATTGTTTCCAGTTGATGTCGGAACAGACTCACTCTCGGGCCAGAGGCTTTGAGTCAGCAGCAGCCCAAACCACGTATGTCTCAGGGTAGCAAACATTTATTTTCAGGATCCTTTGACCAAAACATCATTAGTCACCTGGATTTCCTAAGGAAAGAGAGAATGACAATGGGAGTGATTTTTCTAAACATTTCTCCCTTCCTTTCTTCCTTGTTTTCATGATTTTTGCTTGTTTTTATTCAGTGAATGTTAACTATACGCCATGTTCCCTCCCAGGTTCTGAAGCATAGAGTTGGTCCTTTCACCTTGAGTTTCTGACAGTCTGTTGGGGAAGATAGGTACAGGAGCATTGACACATTTATATTCCACAGTGTAAATCAGATAATGTAGGGATGCTCAGTATATGGAATCTCAGAAAAGGAAGGGTTCAGCTCTCACTACGGAAGAACCAAGAGTGATGGAAGGCAGAAAGGCATCCAGTCCCAATGGTTCAGGTGCGGGCGTGTGAGACAGGAAAGCATAGGAAAGGGGAAAGACTCTCAGGCCAGGTGGTCTTCAGTCAAAGAGCCTTAAGCTGGTGGGTTCCGTGGAGCAGAGCAGTACCAGGCACTTGCTATAGGAAAGGGGTGTTGTGTTAGCATGAACAGTAACTGAGGGGCCCTGGAGACACGAGGACAGTTGTCAGTCAATGAGGATGGATGGAGTGAAGAAGGGGTATTTTCTTTAGTGTCCTTAAACCCTGGAATGGCTACCTCATCCCACCACCTTACATTTAATTCAAAATGATATAATTTTAAACCTTAAATGAAAATGTCCACATACAGTGAAATCTAAACGTCTTTCTAGATTTCTTTCTGAAATAGACTGCTCTATACACCTGTACTAAAGTCAGACGTTTGTCATTACCTTTTGAGTCCCTGCTTGCAGTTTCCCTAAGCTTATATTTCACAGGCTGAGTGGAAAGGTGATGCAAGAGACGCCATAGACAACAACTTCCAGTGTGACAGCCCTTCCCCGGCATCGGAGGTCGGGCCATCCGGGCACACGAGCATGGACAGTGACATCTGAAGACACATGGAGGGTGCTGGAGGGATGCGGTGGGGCTGCTTTGTCATTCTGGCTTCCCAGCTTGTGTGGAAGGAGTTCGCGTGACATCTGCGTGCGAGTGTGGGTCTGTGAGCCGGCCTGGCTCAGTTCACCTTGCTTTGCTAGCCCTGCTCACACTAATTTGGGTGCTAGCTCACTCCACTCTCTTGAGATGATTCCTTCTGCTTCATAGAGTTAAAAAGAAAATAAATAAATAGATAAAAATAAACAGACACAGGCAGCGGAGGGAGTGTTTGATGATGGTGGCTCCAGAGGGTACAGTACAACAACGGGGCAGGCGGGAGAGCAAGGTCACTGTGGAGCATGATGCTGGGCTCTGTCCTCCGTGAGGCTGACTCTTGTCTTTCAGTACAGGCATCTTATACAAGGTCATTGGCACACATATCACTATAAATCAAGACACAGGTGCTCATTCTTTGCAACTGTCTGCAAATTTCCCCTGACAGAGAGAACAGGGCTCAGATCCAGAAGCCCCACTTCTCAAAATGCTGCTGTTTGACAGCATTGTTTGAATGTCTGGCTCTTGTGAGATAACGCTTGGTAAAGGAAGCCTTTTCAGCCATTAGTCCCTCCCATCATCGCTCCTCACCAAACACACCCTCAAACTGTCCTTGTCAACTCCCACTCACATCCCAGGCTGGAGGGAATTCAGATGACACAGCGTCCTAGATCTAACTTCTAGGATGGAACAATATATCTCTTCCAGAACAAAACCAGGATCTGTCATGTACTGTGTGACCTTCTGAAGTCCCTTGACATAATTTAGTCTATTATCCTGAAATCTTTTAATGAGATGATGTTCACAGTGAGAAGCTGTACCAGTAAGGTCCTTCATTTCTTCATTTCAAATCCAGAATCAAGTGATTCTTCTCCTTTCTTTCTCTCTTCCTCTCCACCTCATCTTCCCCCCTTACTTCTAAGTCTGTTCTCTAGTAATGGAAATTATTTATTCTTTAAATCTCAGACACCCCCCCTCCAGAAAGTCCCCTAGGACATTCCTCAAGCTGAATCACTTTCTTTGCATTGAATTTTAATAGCCCTTTTTTTCCTGTACTGTAAACTCTATGAAGCTTTATTGCAAATATCTTCTTCCACTTTCATTCCTGACACTAAAATATTAACTTGACTTTAATGTATCACTGGTAATAACACACATCATCAGTTCAATAACAATTTTTGTTGATTTAATAATCTCTACTGTATAAAATATAAGCATTGATTATAAACCACATTTCCATTTCATGATATTAAGAGATCAAACAAGGTGGAACTTTCTATTGAGAAAATATGATTTGTTTGCTAAATCTGTATCCCCAGCTCCTGGCACAGAAGGGATAGAAGAGTCTGCTCATGCTTCCAAGTATCTTTGTGCTCACACTCATGTCACAGCCCCCAGTGGGCCTGGTGATGTCCTGTGACTCTGTCTTCCAAGTGTATCATGAGCCAGAGTGAGGTACCAGTTCTGTCAGAAGCCAGCAAAGAGCAGGTTAGCTTTTTCCACTGTTTCCAGTTCCTATTCAGTAGAAATGAAGGACCCCAAGATGGTGCAGTCACTAGGGAAGTGGTCTGGATCTCTGCCTCACCGCACCCACCTGTAGAGAGAGAACTCTCATGGGGACAAAAATAAGCTTAAGTCACCACGATTACACGTTTGCTTTTTTTTTCATGCCATTGTTATTACTATCTCCTAGTCTAGCTTATCTTTGTTAGTGCCATAGGTCAAAATAAAAGTTTGTAAATGGTTGCCTAAATTCTAACATGAGAATGTTAGTTGCCATGTTAGAGATGAATTAATAAGTGGATGTGATTTGTCTTCAGAAGCTGAAATGTGCTGTGCAAAAAAGTAGAGTTTCCTTTACGAATGCAACTGCTAATGTTATGTCCACCATCTATTTTAATACTTGCAATTCTAGACAATGCCATTTTCATGTGCAGATGAGGAGAATGAACATCAGTGAACTTAAAAGTCTTATCCTAAATCATACGCACCTAACTAGTTAAGTGATCGAGTTTAGAGTCCAACCTGCTCTTCGAGGTGAAGTACAGGAATTCCAACTCCTCTGCCACAGAAGAGTAGGCTTTGTAACTGCCTTGGGTGATTAGGGCTTGGGGTACTTGTTCTCAGCTCAGGAATGTGCATCTCATGCACAAAGAGAGTTTCCAGACTGGGATGTCCAGAGAACTGAGCAGGGCAGGAGAGGCTGAGCTTTTCCTGGAAAACCAACAGGGCTCACCACCTCTCCCTGCCTGGGGCACAGCCCAAAGTTTCCGCAGCAACTCCACACTTAGGTAGAAGTAGGTGTCACGGGATTGGTGTCTTGCAGCTACATGGAGGCTCTTTGAACATGCAGCTCAGCAAAGGAATCCTATCTGGAGTTCAACAGACCTGGTCAAAGGATAAACCACCTATAGGCATGGCCCCAATCTGACCTACAGAGGCTCGGGGAGCCAAAACCTTTGTAGGCAGGATGAACAAGGCTCAGAATGACAGCACTTTGAATGCCCACAAGATTTCTGCTAGTTTCTCCAAAGGCACTGGTTTTGATCATTGGTTGAATGATCAATTAAAAAACATTTGTCCTGTGATCATACTACCCTGGGCTGAACACTAGACCTGTAGTTACCAGGATGCACAATACTTTAAACCAGACAGACAAGTTGTTGAGCTTAATGAAGCATCACATCTAAGAGAAAACAGATACGAACAAATAACTGAAAGTAACATGAAGGTCACAGGCGAAGGGTATCAGAGAGCTGAATAGTTCAAAGTGAAGGTTTTTGAGTCAGTCTGCCTAGCTCAATGCCCGGTCCCACGGCAGATTAACTGCTTCTCACAAACACCCTGAGCCCCAGATACTTTGCATATGACGTGGAGATAATGCAGCTATCCAAATTTATAATGCTGCTGTGAGGATTAAGTTAGATAATTCATGTAAACTGCCTGAGAGTGGCTAGTCCATGGTGAGCCCTCAAGAAATGTTACCTATTGATCAGGTTGCAATCATCCCTGAGAAACTCAGGATGCGACAGCAGGGGAATAAACTTCGTGCAGTCAGGAAAGGCTTCTGAGGAATGAAGGGCAAAGTCAGACCTGGAGGCAGGGTGCACGTTAACAAGTGCTTTGCAAAGCACTCCATGCACCACAAGCCACAGCTTTCAGGGCTAAAGAGGTTGGTGCAAGTGGAAGTGTCCTGATGCGGCAGAGGAAGAAAAACCACAGGAGAGTAAGTATTGGAGAGGTGGGTAGCAGAGAGGTTGTGAAAGAGATTTGAAACTCAGGGCAGTGCCTGTGGCTCGAAAGAGGGCGCCAGCCCCATATACCGGAGGTGGTGTGTTCAAACCCAGCCCCGGCCAAAAAACTGCAAAAAAAAAAAAAAAGAGAGAGAGAGAGAGATTTGAAACTCAGTTAAGGACTTTAAAATGTACTCTAAGTGCAAGGAAAGTACCTAAAACACTGTAGATTTCCTCTACATAATGGGCATTTGATTTAGGATTTTTCCAAGCTAAGGAGCCAGCCCATTTCTGGTTTGACAGCTTTTAGCTCCCAGGCAATCCCTTAATAAGTAATGTCAGTATATCTCCAAAATACACCCCCTAATTCTGCCAGATCTCATTTCTCCATAATCAAGAACCTCGTATGAGCTACAGTTCTCTTTTTCCTGAATTTCTTCAACAGCCTTCTCAGCTGCTATTCCTGTTTTCCAGCACACCACCCTTTCTCTACTTAACAAATTAATATCCTGTGCTCAGCGATGAGTAATCTCTAAAACATAATCAGATTATGCCATCCCCCTGCTTAAAACCATCTAATCATTTTCTTTTTCACTTAGGAAAAAATATTTAAAGTCCTTACCATGATGCACACAGCCCCATATATTTTGCTACATGTTTTCTTTTGTTAATCACTGCAGTTTTAATTAAAAAATCTTCTTCCCAGGGAGACAGTTCCTGACAATTCTTGGTAAAGCAGCATGGTGCCTCCCCCTCCTTACATGATAAAAAGCACTACGGTTTATATAATGAGAGTATACTTAGTTCTTGGCATACTTTTAAGAGATATGTCTCCTATGTTCATTTCTTCTTGTATTTATCATCTTTTCCTTCCTTATAATATGAAATTCACTGAGCAGGAATTTTGTCCATTTAAACCACTACTGTGTCTTCTGCACATGGAAGAATTTATGGGATAAACCAGAACAAAAAGCTTTCTGTGGTTGCTACCAGCTGAGTCTTCCTTCCAACCAACATTTATTTTCCTTAGTTGATGTGTGTTCACCACGATACTAGTTTTAGACCTCCCTGAACCACGAGATTGCCAGACAATGACAATGATTATTCCAAATCACAGACTGTCTTGTCTCTGAACTTCATCTGGCTACTACTAAGTTTAATCACCACCACCACCACCATCATCAGGACGATCTTCGTAATCAACAACACCTTCCTACAAAAATAGCTGTCTTTCTCAAACACTTTCCATGTGCCAGAAACTCTGGGACTTCATGGAATCTGCAGAATGAGTGTAGGCTGACACCATTTTCTTTGTTTTTCACATAGAGAGATAATGGCTGAGAGCTCAGGAAGTTTAAATGAGTTATTCAAAATCACTCACATAACTAATATGTGGGGGAGTAGGTTTTAAACCAGATCTGTTTGACTTCTTATTCAGTGCCTTCCACAAGGCAATCCTGTCCCTCTCACTTTATTCCAAATCTTTTTGGCTTATGAATATTGGCTGCTTCTCAACGACACCAGCTTGTCACCATATTTGGGATTTTTCTTTTGCTTTTTTTAATTTCTTGCTTGCAAGTCTTTTTAATGCCTGGCTTAATAGAAGACAGTTGGATTTCTGCATTTACTCCACTGAGATGTGTTTTTTGAGTGAAGTGTAAGTAGAAAGCCCAGCCTTAAACAGAGATAATAGGGAAAATAGAGAACATTTTCATAGCTTTTTGATATAATTGTGAATAGCCTTATGATTTTTCTAATTCACTTCATTCCCCTTTTTCTGCGAGGGCCACAACTTGGAATTGGTTTCGGAATCCTCTGCCTTGGACCACCTTGTGCAGAATTCTCAGCCTAATCTCTTATCCTGAGGTCTTAAACCAAGTCTACTTCAATTCTCATTCCAAGGAAGGAAAGATGTGAACATGTTTGTATAATCGTATTGGTGAGATCAAGTTATTAAAACTAACTCACCAAAGGGCTCTCACCATCTGCATGGGATCCTCTGTTGTCTATAATAAGCACTCGTTGTCTTAATTCTAATCCAAAAGATTTGAAGCTCAGACAATCCAATACCTTGATGCTACATCCCATGAAGTGGCAAGGTTCTGCTTGCCAATCCCCTTGCAAAGATTCTTTAATAAAAAGGAAGTGATCTTCTTGTGGAGACTGTGGTGGGAAGGTGCTTTCTGCTTACATCACTTTAACCACATCAGAGCCCAGCACATTCAGCTTCTGGAATTACACTGATAATAAACAAGGAGCTGCAGATTTGAGCTAAATCTTTGACATCTCAAGAAAAAAAAAAAAAATTAGGAAAACATGCCTCACATTTTCTCTCTCTTGTCAGACAAATTGGTATTCTGTTGATCTTATTTTTGAAATATCTTTCAATTCAAGCCATTAGAGAGAGAAAACACTTATTTGTCATCACTTTCCTATGATGCTTAGATGTGGTCTGTCAAAGGCGTTTTCCAGACATAATCTGTCCTTGTGAGAATTGCTGTTTGTGTTAATTAGCATGCGACAGCTCAGATTTCTCCAGAGGGCCTCCTATTATTTCTTGTGGTTAATTCAAAGCAGAGAGAAACAAATCTATCGTGCAGTAACTGAGATGGGGCCTAACTCCTTCTGCTGGTCCACTTGCCCTAAGTGGCTTTGCAAGCTATCTGTGTTTTATGTGGTCAGTCTTCTTGCTCAAGACCCGTACAGGCTGTCTCTTATCTGTGCTTTGGAAATTTAAAGGCCTCGATTAATTGCTGGGATTGTCATGCGGCTTTTTACAGTCTTGATTATCTCATCAGTGTGAAAGGTTCTGTGGTTTACTGGAGAAATTCCAGCATGTGTTGACCCTGCATGTGGGGGCCTGATCCACCCAGGGCACCACATTTTTGAAATGAAAAAAAAAAAAAAAAAGAAAGAAAGAAAGAGAAAAATAAAAGAATAGGCTTCTAAAGCTCATCAGGCCCCAAATCTTCATAATGTATGACTTGAAACTGTATTTCTGTGTTGATGGCATTGTGAGATAGTCACGTAGCTTCCATCAGTGTCACTGCTTGAGGTCAGGTAACCCATACGACCAAGTGGCAACAAACCCCATCCTCTCCTTTGCTCTTTGTGCACCTGCCTACCTTCCCCTCAAAATAGAAGACCTCCTTTATTCTCCAAAAACAATCTCAATATCTTCCAAGGCCAGAATTCTTCCATAACACCTTCGCTAGTTCCCCCAACATAGTTACTTGCACTGCCTTCCAAGAGAATAACACCTTTATCTCATTCAAACTTGGATTATTGCAGACGTGTCTCCCTACCTTACTGCAGAGTTTTCCAGGATCATTCATTTATTTATTCACAATTATGCAATTTTTATGGTAGGCCTGCATATTCAGTTCTTTTAATTATTTGTATTCCATTACCATTACAAATTATTTTAGTACACCTAGTGTTACCTTTTACACAAGAAAAAGCTGAAAACTGAGGCTTAGAACAGTTAGGTAACTTTCTGTAGGACATACAGATTTAAAATTATAGAGTTAGTATTTTAACTTAGGTCTTTCTGACCCAAAAGTACATGTGTTTTGGGACCATTTGTCTTATTTATTTTGTCTTGCTCACTCTATGAGTCATTATCAAAGTGATCTTTAAGTAGGTAATTAGATACATTGTTCTTGTTTCCATAGATGACTCAGAACAAACGTCACCTGCTTCAATCTGCCTGATACAGCTAAAAAATTATGTCCTTGCCTTAGATTTTGATCTATTGTTCAAAAGACCTTCCTTGTTGACTTTTCCATGTTTACCCACCCCCCCAAAGGACTCTACCACTTGAGCACAAGACAATGCATTTTTTTTCCACTCAAAGGACAAATTTACAAACTGGCTATTATAGCAGTCAGCAAAGCAATTATGACAAGTTTGTTATCTGCCCTCCAAGATGTATCAGGGAAATCCAAGACTGGCACACACTCCTAGAAATGACAAACTCATCCATGGCTCCTGAACAGCAGTACTCCAATCTTATTTTTGTGTGTGTGTGTGTTGGTCTTTTTCATATCACTAGTTCCCTTATAATTTTTAAATTATAAAACTCCACAATATGAAATATAACTCATCCCCACACATTGATCTACACCACAGTAATTTATTCTGGTTCACTACTGCATGGTGTTCCAATGTAAAAGCATACCACCAGTAATTAATCCATTTTCCATTCACCGCACATAGTGTTGTTCTGAAATTCTGTTTGTTCATTCATTCAGGCCAGGCACTGTGTCTCATGCCGATAATCCTATAGCACTCCAAGAGGCCGAGGCCAGTGGATAGCTTGAGCTCATGAGTTCAAGATCAGCTTGAGCTCATGAGTTTGAGACAAGCCTGAGCAAAAAAGTGAGAGCCCCCACCCTGGTCTCTACTAAAAAGAGAAAAACTGAGGCAAAAGGATCACTTGAACCCAAGAGTTGGAGGTTGTTGTGAGCTATGACACTGCAGCATTCTACCCAGGGCAACAACTTGAGACTCTGTCTCAAAAAATTTTAAATGAAATATTCATTAATTTGGCTCGGCATCTGTGGCTCAATGGGCTAAGGCACCAGCCACGTACACCTGAGCTGGCGAATCCAGTCCGGACCCGCCAAACAACAATGAATCCAGTCCGGACCCGCCAAACAACAATGGCGGCTGCAACCAAAAAATGGCCAGGCTTTGTGGCAGGTGCCTGTAGTCCCTGCTACTCGGGAGGCAGAGGCAGGAGACTCGTTTGAGCCCAGGAGTTGGAGGTGGCTGTGAGCTGTGATGCCCTGGTACTCTGTCCAGGGTGACAGCTTGAGGCTCTGTCTCAAAAAAAAAAAAAATTCATTAATTCGTCCATTCACTTATTCTGCAAATATGTTCAAAGCCTTATTTTAGGCAATTAGGAAATAACCATAAAAAATGAAGTGGTGTCCTCATGGAGTGTACATTCTAGAGTGGAAAAGCAAATAAAATATTATGAATGTGAATATAAATGATAATAGATATAGAAAAAAGGCAAGCAGGGTTGTTACATAAGGATGATTAGGTAACAGAGTATAACTTTATGGAACTCTTCATTGGTTCTGGTGCTCTTTAAAGCAAAAAAAGTTCCAAACAGAATACAAAGGCCTTCCACGAGTGGGGTTTTAGGGCAGTCCAGGAATGGCTGCACCTGTGCCAGTGTGACTGAAGGTAATCTGTACAAGATGAGGTCAAAAATGCTGTGGGACCTTGTTAACTAAACTCTAAGGGGGCTGGGAAGTCTTTGTGGAGAATTGATCAAAAGAGTGAGATAGTATGGATTACTATTTAATAGACATTTTAAAAGCTAGGGATGAGTCAAGGGAGTCTGAATGGAAGGTATTAAGAGAATCAAGTCCAGAGATGATTATAGTTCAGACCAGGAGAGAAAATCCAATTGTATAAATATGACAGTCTATTGATGCATTGGAGGGTTCAATTTTTCACACCTCTATGTGTCCATGCTGACACTGACTTTGGCCTTGACATGTGACTATTTTCATGCACAGGACAGCAAAAAATTGAAGTAAACAGAAGATTGAAAAAATCGCTCATGTGTTTCCGTTTTCTCCTCACCATATTGATGTGTCTGAACTGGCCTTAGTGTGGGAAGCTAAGTCATTCATGCCCAGGTCACCAAAGCTCACCACCAGCTAACCATATATGCACGGAAGAGCCCAGGTAATATAAACCACCCGCAAAAGACTCTACCCACTTGAGCACGCCAGGTCCTAGTAATAATCAAAACTGCTCCATGGACCTGTAGGCTTGTTAAAAGTAGTAAATGTTTATTGTTTCAAGTTCTGAACTAGTTTTAATGCAGTATTAGATAACTAATACATGCATTCTAAAGTCAGAGCAGTTAAGTGCTGTTGGAAATTTGAACATCCTTTTCTGTTTATGACTATTTATTTATAGAAGTAGAAAATAAGGGCAGTGACTAAGATTGAGAATCAGAGATAAGGAGTCAGGCATTTAAGGAGTGGGGAGAAGATATAAAATATTCATCTAGGGGAATGGGATGGAGGGAAACATTTAGGAGTATTTGCTGGTATCACTGATTAATAACAAGGTCCTAGTTAAGGTTCATACTTCAGAGTGTAAGAGGAAATAAGACAATGTGATTGTGTGTTTTCCTTTAGAAATATTTAGCTGTGCTAAGCAAGAGAAGAGGAAGCAGAGATGAGGCTTTGTTCAGGCTGGTTTTGTTATTGTTTTTAAACAAGGAGCAGATAGTGTCAGGAGTCAGCAAACATTTTCTGCAAAGGGCAACACAACAAATATTTCAGGCTTTGCTTAGGCTTTGTGGGCCAAATAGTCTCTGTTATGACTAGCGAACTCTGCCACTGTAGCATGAAAACAGCTGTAGAAAAGATACAAACTCTGTCTTTCAATAAAACTTTATTCACAAAACAGGTGGTCAGGACCAGGTCCAGGGAGTTCAAGGTTTCTGGAAGGGGATAATCGTAACGACAAACTATGTAATCAAATTAGGTAAGGAAGAGAATAGAAGACGTGAAGAACTAACACTCTTGCACATAACAACTGGTGCAAATGTGTGTATGTGTGTGTCTTCAATGTTACTAGGTAGTGCTAGTACTTCTTGTCCTCAATATTTATACAATTTTGTTCTTCTAATAGCAGAGTAGGAAAACCCTAGTTTCCCCACACCCTTGCCAACAATTAGTATTTATATATATATATATATGTATGTATGTATGTATATAGGTATACGTATATATTATTGTTATTAATTTGGGACTACAACATAAATCTTACCACTTTAATGACTGTTTTCTTGGTTCATCATTTTTTCTTGCATCTCAGATGTTTCCACGTTTGTATCCACTGCTATTCAGTTCTGTGGAATAAATAGAAATGCAGACAAGACCCAGGCTCATGCCCAGGCCTCTATTCATTGCTGTTCAGACCCATGTAAGAAATAGGCATGTGGATGAACCTCACATGCACTGCCAGGTCGGTTTCTGGCCCAAGGCCAAGTCTGATGGAGGTGGAAGGGCTTTGTGACCTCAGGTCTATTATTTGATAGAATCTGGAAATAAGCCACACAACTCAGATGTGTTATTTACTGGAGGAACTCATGATTATATGATGCATCACCCTGTTTCATTTATATTGGTAGTTACGGTAAATGACTTACTGAGAATGCAAGTTTCTTGGTATTAATAAAAAAATAAAAAATGAAACCTCCTGGTGACTTAGAGCTTCCTTATGCAGCATCTATTTGCTAATGGGCTTAAGGAGAGGGTCTCAATGCCAGCATCCATACACAGAAGCCACTGAATATTTTATTTCACCTCTAATGCAAATACTGCTGTAAGCACTTTTAACAGCTCTATTATTGTAAAATAACTGTTCGTTCTCAAAAAAATTTAAAAATAGAAAAATGACCAAACATAAATTCACTCTGAGCTCCATCACAGAGCAATGTAAATGTTTGGTTATCACACATGTGTGTATACTCAAGCACATACACTAAACACTCTCAGTACACATTACATGAAATATAGATGTTGTTATGCTCCACAAAGAGGGAACATCTGGAACAGACAGTTCTATAACCTCATTCTCATTAGTTGCAAAACTTGGAGACACCTAGCTTGATTTTTATTGGAGAGTATCATTCTCTCCACCAGGCTAATGTTTCTCAATATAATTCTAAGAGCAGGCAGGAATCTTTGCAGACCCAAGATTGGTTTCTACTCTTGTCACTTTTCAGCTGGGTGACAGTAATAAGTCAATGGTTGATATTGGCTGATGATATGCTCAATCTTAGGAATTGTTTTCCATGGTAAGACCTACAGTTCTCACAACAAGGCATGCAGTAGACAATATCATCTCCATTTCACAGATGAACATATTGAGACATTAGCTAATGCACCTACTGTCCATTTAATTGCTTGTAAATCATGGCAGCAGTATCTTCCAGAGAGAGAAGATTATGTTAAATAGTTCAGTACAAACCACTGAGCCCTGCACCTGGGCCAGGAGATGTATTAAGGAAGTAATCATTCCCTCCACTCCCTCTGGTGAAGAATCAGTTCTTTGAAACCAATACTTCAATTATCTGTAAAACCATCCTACATTTTTAAAAATTCAGTTGTGAGAAGTCATGTAGAAATCAAGATAGCGTGCATATTGCTCCCATAACCTGTAAATGTGATAATCAGACATGGTTTTTATGGAATCAATGTTCCCAGGAGAGATGAATCTAAATCAGACCATTGACATTCACCAAACTCAGCCCAACTGCACTTCACATGGAAAGCAATCTTCCAAAAATGATGCCAAGGCCAGAGGCTGTTTGACTGAAACAGACATTTGCAGCTGGGTGGTCCCAGAATCACACCTTACACAAGGATTTGAGTGCATTTCAATCAGGTGGTAGGAGTGCCCAGAAGGTCTATAACAAGTGGAGAACTGAGGAGAGGAGGGAAGGAAGACAATGTATAACACATTGGTGAGAAAGCCAGGGCTGTGGGCAGGAGGGGGTCCACACCACCGAGGCCCCAGGGAGGCTGTACAGAGCCCATTGCTGAGCTGAGTCCTCCCTACCCCGGTGGGCCTCAGCCAATGGAGGGCTATTCTCAGCGGAATTATTCCTGGCACCATTATCTACCTCTGCCCTACATGTGGGTGGATCATGCTGGGGTTGGCACAAGCCTCAAGGATTCCTCTGAATTTGCTGCAGAAAGGCCCTGGGTAAGGGAAAGATGAATGAAGAAATAGGAGAAAGACTCTGCCCTGCTACGAAGAAGGTGGCACCTGAGCTTAAGGCAGCAGGGTGTAAGAGTGACCAAGACCACAGCTTCACCACACTTGCATTATAAATATCATCACACACACCAAAAAATACCACCTCCAATATGTAGGAAGAAAAGGAACAGCTACTAAGCTGGGGGATGTGACAACTCACAGGAGCAGGTGTTGGGCTCTTTTCCCTGAAACATTTTTTTAACAATGTGCAACATAGTGACTTTTGCATAAGGAACTAGGCTAAATGACCCCTTCTATGGGGAGAGCTGTCAGATTTTTTCTTAGGTGAAGTGCTTCTGAAATGTTTAATAAGCTAAAGAAAAGATTCTTTGTATATGTAGAGAAAGTGTTAGAAGTTTCATATATCAAATCCTCCCATTTTTATTTGTTATAACTTCTAATACAATGCATTTAATTATGTTTTTATTTCATATAGCTTTTAATAATGGTTTTAATAGCCCAGGCTTCCATATCTAACTCTTCTGATTCCAACTCCCGCAATTACTTTGTCTCTACCTTGTATAATTTTCGTATTTACCTATCTGGACTCAAAAATCTCCCTCCCCAAGGTTTTTGATTACCAGTTTGCATTTTTAATAAGACAAAGTGCTTTCATCCTCTTTTCTATTTTTTTAATTGTGGTTAAAAAATACATAACATAAAATTTACCATCTGAACCATTTTTATATAAGAAAGTGCACAGTTTTGTAGTTTAAATCTAGTCTCATTGTTGTATAACCAATCTCCAGAACGTTTTTACCTTGGAAGACTGAAATCCTGTCCCCATTACATAATAACAACCCATTTCTTCCTCTTCCCTGCCCCTGGCAACCACCATTCTGCTTTGTTTCTGTAAATGTCACTACTCCACTATTCCATTTCATTTAGGTAGAATCACACAGCATTTGTCTTTCTGTGACGGGCTTATTCCAGTAAACCCTCGAGGTTCATCTGTTGTAGCATGTGCTAGAGTTTCCTGCCTTTTTAAGGCTGAGTAATTGTCCATCACATCAAAGTGCCATATTTCTTCACCCACTGATGGGGTCTTGGGTGGCTTCCAGCTTTGGGCCATAATGATTCATGCTGCTGTGAGCATGGGGTGCATTCATTTGGGACAGGGCAGGGACAAAAGCTGAGCCATGTTCATGAAATGACTTGCCTACTTCCAATCGATACAGGTGAATACAGATGGCGGGACTCATGGTCCTCCGAACAGATTGCCTAAATCCAAAAACCAAGCTCTTCTTTTCTTCAGTCTGTGACTTTAATGAGCACTGACTCTGGCCAGGCCTTTAGGAGACGCTCGGGGGAAGGAAGTGGCTAAAACAGACACAAACCTTGCACTCTTGATGTTCACATTCTACTGAGGAAGACAGACAATGTGGGACACTTATTCTATGAAGAAAAGATGGCAGGGTCACAGCAGAGAGTTACCGAAGAGCAGGAGCCTTCTTTGCAGGCCATGGTCAAGGACCTGGCCCTTGAACATGGTCTGAAGGACAGGGATAGCAGCCAGAAGGACTGTCCAGACAGACGGAGCTGCAGGGCACGCCCCTGGCACAGGAGTGGGTGTGGCTTAACCTGGGACAGTGCCCCATAGCTGTGTGTGGCGTATACCAGCAGGAACAGGGGAACAGCCTGAGGATGGACAGGCAGCAGGTTGCTAAGCCACGAGAGGACGCTGTTGTGTATTTTATTCTCAGAGCAGCAGGAAGCATTTGAAGGATTTTAAGCTGCACTGTGCAATAAGCTGGTTGCCCCTCTGACTCTATTATTCTATAGCTGACAATAATATGGTTTAAGCTTATATTAATTTTTGTATTTATTTATTTTTGTTTTTGTTTTTGAGACGGCACTTGCCCTGAAAAGAGTACCATGGTGTCATAGTTCACAGCAACCTCAATCTCTTGGGCTCAGGCGATCCTCTTGCTTCAGCCTCTGGAGTAGCTGAGACTACTAGGTGCCCCCCACAACAGCTGCCTATATTTTTAGAAATTGGGTCTCGCTCTTGCTTAGGCTGGGCTCAAACTCCTGAGTTCAAGCAACCCACCCATCTCAGCCTCCCAAAGTGCTGGGTTTACATGTGTGAGCCACATCTCCTGGCCATATTACTTTATCAATCCTTACAAGAATCTATTATTTTCTCTGACACAGGACGCTAAGCAATTTTCCCAAAGTCCTACAGCTTATGAGGAATACAGATAAGATAGGAACTTATGAACTTTGACCTGAATAGCTGCCCTCTTAGGGAAGACAAAACATCAGTGAAATATTTTGTGAGTCTTTCTGTTGCTTATTCTTTACAGGGCTAGTGCACAGGGCATTTTAGACAGTAAACACTCAATGCCATAAAATATTTTCTAGTTTGCAAAGTGCATTACTGTGTCTAATCTTGTCCACAGCCCACTGAAATAACAGATATGAAGCAACTCGTGCAGGGTGAAGTGTCAGTCCACGGCAGGGAAGGCCTCTACCCCAGACAGGATTCTTCCCTCCAGGTAGGGACAGATCTGCTGAGGTCACATCACTGGTTTCTCTTTCTTGTGTCTCGTTCACTGCTTTTGTTGGAAGTTGAGAGGCAGCTTATTGGTGTGTGCACAGGGAAATTTCAAGCTTGATTATTCACCTGTGCATTTTCTCGTCTCTTCTTCTCGACAACTGGCTTCCAACAAATAGATGCAAACCTCAGTTGCTCTCAGCCATGCAAAAAATTTAGCAATAGAGGCCAAAAGTGGGCCACCCTGCCTAGGAGTCTTATGAGCAGGGGAATGGATCTCGGTGAGAAGCCTAAGTGGTTGGCTCTGTAAATGGAGACCTTCAGCCTCCTCCACCATGACAGGTAAAAGGGGTGATTTTTAGATTTTCATCCCAATCTAGGTATTTTTCTTATTTCACAACCTGTTTAGAACTCAGAGAGGAAAAGAGACATCACATTTGCTACCCTCAAACCCATATACTTGACATACAGCAGTGACTTAGTAACTTTCATACCAGTTCTATTTTCAAAGAGATCCAAAGGCACACACATCCATCCATCAAGTCACACGCCCCGTCAGAGAGTTGAGAACAGAGCCCGTATTCATTCTCTGTGCCCCAGGGGATTAGTGAATTATGGAGTGGACAGGCAGGAGTAGAACTCTTGGTCCCTTTGTGCCCACCACAAAGCTCCTATCCTGAAGGCTTTCTGAGAGCCAGTGTCTTCTCCTCCAAGTCCAAGAGTTTACAGCAAGGCAACAGCGCCTCCATCTATGAACCCCAGGAGGCCAGTGTCTGGTTCTGGGAACATTTCTGCCTGGTCCTCTCCCCAAAAGCTGGTGCAAGCTTCAGGCGTTGCTAACATGTGCCAAATCTGCCATCAATAATTCAAGTCGCTGAAAAGCTGAGTGTCTGCTATTTTGGAAAAACACTGCTTGTTCCGCACCCACAGAGCTTTGACTCTGCAGTCTCATGGAGGCAACTATTGCTTGTCAGGTGAGAGCAGACAGTCTGAACGAGGAATGGCATTTTCTCTCCTGCAAGAAATAAGTAAAAGTAAACACTGTCAATGGTAACTGGCATCAGATCACACAGTAACATTATCCAAAGGTCAGAAGGTGAAGCCAAATGTCAAATGCTAGGAGAAAAGATTGCTTTTCTGAGGGGATGTCTGTGGTCTCTGTGATACCTAATACGCTACCAAGGGCTTGATTGCTGCAGAGAAGATCATAGCCTCAGGAGAATATTTCTTTAGCTTTATTTCTTGACATATTTTCTTTCACTTGTTCTCTTTTATAACAGGAGAAGTGGGAAATTGTTTTCATTTTCTTATAAAACTAATCTTTGGGCATTGGTTAAGATATCTGCTTTCACCATCAATAAGAAGTGGATGTCTGAAATTTTATCAGATTACATTTTATAAGTTTTTTATTGGAAGAATGATTAAAGTGAAAGATTAGGGCTGTGATTATATTCTGCTTCTGGAATAATTAAGTACAAACAACTGCCCAGACATGCCATTTGACTGTCTCACTTTAACATGGGGCATGGGATGGGATTTTTCACCTGATAACCTGTTATGACTCTGGACTTTACATGTACTGAAGTCATTGTTCACAGTGGCTTAAATCTTCTCAAATTTATTTTATTGACACAACCCTAAACAAAAATCCCCATAGTCTATTCTTGAACGATCTTCAGAATATGACATATAAGACTTTTAAACCATCTGAATTGAATTTAGCTTTTAGATCCATCTTCCACAAAGCCTTCCCCCTTCCCCCGACCTCCAGTCTTCCCCAGAGGACAGCACTGAAGCAGGAAGCATGTTTGGTTGGTTTTGCTGCCCAAAGCACAGTGCCCAGGGTCCTTGGGCTGCCAGACAGCAGTCTCCGTGCCCATTGCACCATGTTTGTTTCATCTTTTGCTATGAAAAAAAAAAAATCACCATGCAGAAGTCACTTAACTCAATACTTGTCATTTATTTTATTTATGATCCTGGACATTGCTGAGTCCATCTACAAGGTTTTTGTGTTCCTATGTGGGGAAATTGTAAAGTTGCAACCAAGTGGTGTCTGGGTGTCTGGGCTACCAGATGTCTCTACTCACAAACTTGAACTAGAACATCTGGAGTTCTGCAAGTTTTGCTCTCTCTCTCTCTCTCTCTCTCTTTTTCTCTTTCTCTCCCCTCCCCCTTCCTCCATGCTCCCAGAGTGTCTTCAGAGGCAGCACATATGGCCTTTCCTCACCTGGGTTTGGAAGTCACATGGCATCAACTCTGCCTTGTTAAGGAGTCCCACAGCCCACCTGGGTTTCAGGGGTGAGGACAAAGATATTAAGGGTATCTAACAGCATGTGTCAGTGCCACCCCATGTAGCTACCCATTTTCTAAATGCCTTCTAAGTCCAGGCACTACACTAAACCCTTATTTAATCCACTTAGCCATTCTGTTAGAAAGACTATTTACCTATTTTAGAGACTAAAAATTCAAGACACAGAGTAGTTAGATAACTTCAGAGAACTAGGAAGTGGTAAACCCAGGACTCAGAACCAAGTTCCTCATTACACTTCCACCCACATCTGTCCAGTTGCACCCTGATCCCTGCCTAGGATATCGTGGGTGTGCTCTCTCTCTCTCTTACATATAAAATTGTGTGTGTGTGTGTGTATATATATGTGTGTGTGTGTGTGTGTGTGTGTGTATGTATGTATATGTATATATATATATATCCTATGTTCATTAATTACTCATATATAGTGTGTATATATATGCATACACTCTCTCTATATATACTCTATAAATATATATGTGTAAGTATATATGTGTGTGTATATATATGCTATGTATATATATATATAATGTATAAGTAATGAATGAACACAGAATTTCAAATCCTGTGCCCCTAAACATTCAATATTACCTAAAACCAGTTAAAATATCACAAACTTCTGCATTGGGCTCTTGCTCCTGTTATTATGCTTCCACATGCTGAGCTGGATCTTTTATTCACCCACTCCTTCATGCTATCATGTCTTAGAATTGACCATGGTCCAGACACTTTTCTCAGGTGTTCAAGATAAGCAGGGGATAAGCCCAGGGGTCCTACCGTCATGGAGTTTAGGTTATAGAAGGGAGACAGCATTAAAAACAACAGTGATATCTTGAGTTAATGTGTTATAAATGTTAATTTATAATTGTGATAACTACCACAAATGGTGATCTAGGAGTGGTATCCAAACAGAATTGTTGTCCCTGAATAATGACACTGCCACTGGGTATTTGCTATTCCTGAGAAAGATGATCAGGTACCTCCGTCTGGCCTGATTGGATCACCTTGGGTCAGCTGGGATAGACCAGCTCCTTGGGCATCAAGGTCTACACTACTGCCTGTGGGTGTCTACCACATGGTCATTTCAGTATTTTGCTGTAATTAGAGGGCAGTGGCTAATCCATCTAACAGATCATTTGTTAAAGCATGTTTTCTCAAGCTTGACACTACTGGCATTTGGACAGAGTAACCCTTCTCTGTGGTGGAGACTGTCCCAGTCCTGCATCAGAGGAGTCTCAGGCCCAGACCTTTACACACTTGATGTCAGTCATATTCCCCACCTATTATAACAACCAGAACATGTCCTCAGCCTTTGCCAAAGGTCCCCATGCAGACTAATCTACTCTCCGTTGAGGACCACAAAATCAGAGGCAAATAGAAACTATGCAAACTCAAAGAGCTCTACTTCTCAGTTAAGACAAGTCACTTAACTTCCAAAAGTCCAGGAACAGCATCTACAAAATGAGGACGCACAGAGTGGGTTGCTCACAAGGTGTTTGGAATAACTGTAATAATTTTAGGGAACATTTTGTTATTGTATTCTAGGCACTATTGTAAGAGTTTCTATACATTAATTCCCTGAATCTCCACAGAAATTTCATAAGATAAATTTATTTCCATCTTATAGATAAGGAAACTGAGAAAATTTACACAATCTATCCAAGGCCACCAAAGTGTTACGTGACATAGGTAGAAACTGAACTCTTGAAGCTATCTCTGGAGCTCACACATGGGACGTCATCATTTTTCTATAGTCTGTGAAGTGCTACTCTTTCTAGCCGTAATGTGTGGCACCATCACCAGCTCATTCCTAGTGCCCACTGTTTGCCTCACAGATAAATCCACAGAAGATTTTTAGAGAACAAAGCAAAATGTGGCTTTAATGGGAAAATTAACAATTAAAGAATACATTCTCTATCTTTGGCCCAATGTTAAATACAGGCCCTGTGTTAAATATCTGCATTGGAAATAGAGATATAAACAAGGGCCAACACCTGCCTTCTACCTTCCCAAATTTGCACCAGATTAGAAGGTTTGAGTACTTTCTGCTATGCCGCTAAGGCACGGGGGCCTCAGGTGCCATCAGCAACATGTGTCCTGAGCTTGTTGGTCAGAAGGAAGCAGGAATGCATGTGGCCAGCGAGTGGCCTTCTCTGTCCCCAACTTCGGAGAAGGGAGTCTGGACAAGAGGGTTACTTACAGAAGCTGCTACAGTACCCCAGAGAGAAAGGGAAACCTCGGTCAGGGCACTTCCAGGGGGAATACAAGCAGAGGATCTTGCAAGGTGCGTGATTTGGAAAATTGGGTGACATTTCTGTGTCTGTTTCCTTCTTCTAAAATATAGTGATAATAGTGCTAAGATTTTGGTGATAAGGTTTTGCAGCTACCTGCAGATATGAGTCTGTGAGCAATTGATTTATTCTGGTCTCTATGCAGGGATACCTCTCTGCTAGTGATAATCTGTTTTTGCAACTCTTCCTTGGCACTAGCATCATCACCTTGCTCCACCTCCTATCATCAGGCTTTAGATTCTCATAGGGAGCTTGCAACCTAGATCCTTGATGTGTACTGTTTACAGCAAGATTCTTGCTCCTGTGAGAACCTAATGCTGAGCGGCCCTTGCCTACTGCTCACCTCCGGCCGTGAGGCCTGTACTGGTCCACAGCTCCGGGGTTGGGGACCACAGCTGTAAAACACTAAGCACAAAGCCAGCCTGACATACTGGGAGCTTTTTCCTGCCCAGTGTTTGTCACCAGTGCTTCCAGCATCTTCTCCACTGTCCTGAGGATAATGATGTCACAAACATTGGCGGAATAAAATTGGCTCTTTGTGTACACTGAATGGATGCAAAGCAAAACAAAACCCCCAAAGGTAATGCGATTCTCTTTCATGTTTTGCAAGTACCACTGGGATTTCCTTTCCAAACGAAGATATTCTATGTCTGCTCTGGGAAATAAAGATATTAGAAATAAGAAATCTCCCCCTTCAGATTCACTCTTCAGTAGCTCAGCAGTTTTTCCATTTTATTTTCTCATTTTCCCATAGATCATCTGACTTATATTCATTCTCCTGTGTTCTCTTGCCAAGAATAGCTGAATATATTTAAAGAGAGAAAAAATAGTTATTCAAACCAAAGCATCAAACCTAATAAGTATATTGTTCCTTCCTTCAGCTCATTCATTCAGTAAATAAACATTGTACCTGGTTTTATTCTAGGCACTAGCAAACAGATATATTAAAAAAGCAAGATTTTGCTCTCATGGAGCTTCTACTCCAGTGGTGGTAGTGCTGAGGGGAGAAAGAAGTAAACAGAAGCAGACAAATAAGCAAAAACATTTCTGAAGTTATTCACAAGATAAAAGGGGTCAACGGTAGGAACTGATGAAAAGTGGGTTCTTCCTTACACAGAGGAAAGGCAAAGAGAGGAGATGGTGAGAATTGGTCCCGTACGGAGGTTATGAGAAAAGGAGTTTGCAGAGCAGGCTGGAAGAGTGAATGTTGGGAGCAAGAGGGAGAAGACAACCAAGGGTTGCTCAAGGTTTTTTGCCTGAGCAGTCAGAAAGTTGGAATCACCACTAAGTAAGATGGAGAGACTGAGTGAAGACCAGGTTGAAACATTTATGCTCCAAATTTCTCTTAAATATCTACGTGAAGATCATCAGTTGAATTGATTGCACAATATTGGGATTAAAATGTACCAGACATTAGACCGGGTACTGGGAAAGCAAAGCTAAAAGATGGAGTCCTGCCTTCAAGCATCTCATGGCTGAAAAGATGTGTTGAAGTTGTTCTAATAAAGATAGACCTGGCTCAACATCCGAGAGACACAGGAAATAAAGCAGAATACGTAGAGAGGCAGTGGCTTGAAACAGTCTTGAGATTCATTAGATGCCCACAGAGTCAATAAAAGGGGCCACCATAGGTTGTTGTTTAATCAAAAGAATCCTTTAAAAAGTGTATTTTGAAAATAACATAAACCTACTTTTTTTATTGGTTGAGATTCATAGAGGATACAAAGAATTAGGTTACATTGATTGCATTTTTAGACCAATTCCCTCTTGTAATTGCGTGCCCCCCCCAGGAGGTGTGCCATCCCCCATGACACCCCATCTCCCAGCCTCCTCCCCTTGCCCCATTCCTCATTCCATTATCTCTCACCTTGTGCTAGATCATCTACTGGCTTTGTATTAGAATTGAGTATATTGGATTCTTGCTACTCCATTCTTGTGATGGTTTACTAAGAAGAATATGTTCCAACTCAATCCAGGTTAGCACAAAGATGCAAAGTCTCCATGTTTTGTAATGGCTGAATAGTATTCTGTATTATACATATACCACAGCTTGTTAATCCATTCGTGGGTTGTTGGACATGTAGCTTGTTTCCACATTTTTGTGATTGTAAATTGAGCTGTGATAAACAGTTTAATGCAAATGTCCTTATGATAAAATAATACAACCCTTTTGGAAGAAGGCAAGGAGACTCCTCAAAGAACTAAATTAGACCTCCCATTTGATCCTGCAATCCCATTACTGGGCATCTACCCAGAATAAAGCTAGTTTAAACTGTTTATAAACATTACATATTAATTTAAACTATTGAAATTGCCTTTATTTGCCAAGGTTCAGATGGGCAGGCCTTGATTTGAAGATGGTTGGGATAAATTGCATTTTCCTCTATTCTTTTTTTCTTTTTTTGCATAAATCACACTCATGATATATGGTCTATGATTTCTGATATTGGTTTCTTGAAAGTAGAATAAAAATGTAAAGACACTAGGAAAGCAATTAGAATACAGACTACTGAACAGTTTTTTTAATTTACTAATTCCTAGTCTTTTACCGATTTAACCATAATTATTTAAATTGCATTTACGAAATCTTCTATCAGATCAAATCTTCCCAAAGCACTTGCATTTGTTTTTATAAAAACAGCTGTCTTTGTCCTTATGCTAACATTTCTTTATTTGCATAGTAATTAATTAAATGTATAGCTATACCAACAAACATAGTTGACACAAACACAAATACTTTTAAAGGAAGCACCAAGCCTCCCCTTGGGAGCAGAAATACGTGAGTGTATACAGACCAACTTATCAGTCTGAAGCTGTCAGACATACCCTCAATGTCGTCAGAATATTTTATTAAGAATGGCTGGGTCTGTTTAACAAGGCAAATGAGCAAGTAAAGTTCATTTAAGAGACTACTTGGGAAAGAAAAAACATTGAAAGACTCTAAATACATCTCTCCTTCCACCCATATTCCCCTACTCCCACCTGGAAAGTCCATATTTGGCTACAGCCAAAGTAATCACCTTAAAATAAATATTATGATCTTGAACACATCTGCTATAAATTATTTGATTATTTTCCTAATGGTTCCTAATATTAATATCTAACTTTTATTTTTCTTTCTTTCCTTTTTTTTTTTTTGAGACAAAGTCTCACTGCACCCTGGGTAGAATGCCGTTGCATCCTTGCTCACAGCAACCTCAAACTCTTGGACTCAAGCAATCATCTTGCCTCAGCCTCCTGAGCAGCTGAGACTACACGCACCTGCTATAACCCCAGCTAATTTTTCTGTTTTTAGTAGAGATGGAGTTCCTGCTCAGGCTGGTCTTGAAATCCTGAGCTTAGGGCATCCGCCCGCCTTGGCCTCCCAGAGTACTAGGATTACAGGCATGAGCCACTGTGCCAGGCCTAATACCTAATTTTTCTTGAGTGCTTACGATATTCTGGTAACTATTCTACCTACCTTCCATGCATTAACTCATGCTGTCCTCAGAAAACCCCACAAGGTGGGTCTGATTACCATCTTCATTTGACAGATGAGGTGGGTGAAGTATAAGAGATAAAGTCCAAATTCCCCAGTTGCATTGATAGTCCTATTTCCTATCTTCTTTCTTCTTTCTTTGTCCACAAAGACACAACGTTCTAGAGAAGAGCTGGCAGACATTTTCTGTAAGCAGCCAGATAGTATATAGTTTCAACTTTATAGGTCATAAAATTGCTGCAACAACTAACCTCCCCCCTCTATTGTATTATGAAAACAGCTACAGACAAAAATATACTTATAAAAACAAATTATGAGCCAAATGTGGACCCTGTGCCATAGTTCACAGGCCCCTCCTCTGGATAAGGAGAATTTTTCACCCATTTCTTGGGCTAAACACACAGCTCTTGGTCAGATAGTTCTCTACCCTACTTACGGAAGTTCTTGGTTAACTCCTATTACCTTGTATTATTATTTATTACTGTTTTGTATTAATTAAAATAAATAGTAAAATTATCAAAAATATAACTCTATTTCTTACTTGAAGTCTAAAATGATTATTCTGGATACAGACAGCTGTCCTTTGTGTGGTCATATAGGGACCCAGGCTCTTGCCACCTGCTAGCTCTACCACCTTCAAAACATGGATTCCAAGGTCATTTCAGAAGCAGAATCATCAGGAAGATTGTGAACAGGAAGTCTAGATGTGGAGACCAGCTTCATAGAGAACATTCCAGCTATTCTATCTGTGTTTTGAAACCCAGATAGAATTTTAATAAATGGTATGCGTACAGTGTATTGATGTCTAAAGGGAAGAGCATGAGCCAACTTACATTATCTGCATGGGAGCAAGTTATTTAGGCTGAAGTTCAGAAAATACATAATGAGTAGCAGGAGATTGGTTCACCCCATGCAAGGGTATAAATAGAATTTAAATGCTAGGATACGGAAAGAATTTTAAATAGTCAACAATGGATGAATATCAAAAAATTTTGAACTCTGGTTTAGAACTCTCAGATCCTGCTAAGACTCCAAAACAAAATGGTGTTTGGGGGAGATTTAAACCAGGGGTTCACAGGAAAGGGAGACAGAGAGAGAAGAAGGGGTAAGTAGGAGGAAGAGATTAGAGGTCACAGCCATAATGGAGCTCAGATTATAGTTACCTAAATAACACCTGGGGATATACATGTGATGGAGGGGAAAGAACTTTGGACTTGAAGGCAGAAAAGTTAAACTTGAGGCTTGACTCATGCAATCAGTAATTTTCACCTGGAGTAAATCACTTATCCTTTCCAGCCTCAAGAATCTTTGATTCTCACTGAGGGGAGTGAGAGTACAGAAAGACAGAAGTGTCTTCTTGCAGCACCAGTAGTCAGGTGTTCAATAAAGATTAAAAATAAATAAGAATCCATTTTAAATTCCTAACCTGTAGTCCAAAGGAAGAGTGCAATTACAAATGCAAGAAGATTCAAAAAGGGGCTGGAGGCTGTAAGTGAAAACTATCTGTCTATGCATTATCACCTCTGTGGGGTCTATGAGAGATTCAACAGCCCAGGAAAAAGAGTGAGTGTGCTCCTTTCAAAACCCCCGAGGGAGCTTTCATTTCCACTGATAATAATGTCCATTAAGTTATTCAACTCGCTCACTCTGTTTTTTCTCTGTGGTCCGGAATCCATCAGATTATTCTGCCCTCTCACAAGAATTGCTGATAGTCATTGATCAATGACTTTGTTTACAGAGGCTTATAGTGACCCAGCTTTAAAATAAAATTAAAATGGAAAAAAAAATTGTAAAACAACCCTGCAGCTATTGGGAAATTAATTGTTGGTTTCCAATGTATACTGGAGGCTGAGATTAAAAAGCTTCAGCAACCCCCACCCAAGCATCACAACATATAAGAGCCTCCATTCACCACCAGAAAATTATTCCATGGCTTTAAATGAAAGCCAAGCAAAAGATTTCCTTACGGCCGCTTTCAGACATATTCTCGGCACTCCCCGGCCTTGACGTTGATGAGTACCTGCAAACTGTGCTTACACAAAACACAGCAGTTTGGGAGCCATTTTGATAAACGATACTTTCCTTTCAGCAGTGGCTGAACACGCAGGTGTTGTCACTTCTAAGTGCATCTAAATTGCCCGGCACGATTAAGGCGTCATTTAAGTTCTAGGAACATTTTGTCTCATTCGGAAATGGGATGCCATTTAAAATACAGGTCTTGTTCAGACACATAATAAAATTGTGAGAATTTTTCTTCCCAAATCCCTCTCGAACTCTGGCCCACCTTCAGATTCCTTTATATGTCTCCCTACTGCTACCCCACATATAACTCCTAAATCATGTCAGCCAGGAAAAACATCTTAAGTGCAGACGATAGTCACAGAAGTACCAAGATTGAACCACTATCCAGATTTCCTGAGATTTGAGATGTCACCCAGATTCCTTGAGATCTGAAACTTTGCCAAATACTTCAATGGCCCTGTGTCAAAAAGAAAAAGAAAGAAAATGTGAATTAGATTTTTGCTACCTAAAATTGTCAGGAGCAACTAGCATAGTAAAGGACATGGGCCAGGAAATGGAAGAAAAGAGGAAAAATCAATGTTTCAGAGCTGCAGGATCATAACAGTTTTGCTATAACAAAGGGGTCAGTTAAATGGGGCTTGAATCCCAGATCAGCCATTTTCTAGCTATATAATCTATGAGAAGCACCTTCACTGAGTCTCTGATTCCTTGACCGAGCACTGATGAAAAGAAAGGTTAGCGCTTATATGTGCGTGGGACTACATATGAAGGCCTGGTGCATGGGGCAGAGTGGGAGCTGAATTTGTTTTAAGTCTCTGAACCACCCTGTATCCCGTTGAATGAGCATTTGGAAAAACTCTATTCCCTGGGTATACCTTCTTGGTCTTTGGCCAGCCATTCAACAAATATGTCTTGAAAGCCTGCTATGTACCAAGTGCCAAGCTGGGCACTATGGATGCATTAACAGTCAACACAAAGTCCTTGTTTTCAAAGAGTTCAGAGCCTCAGTTAGGAACTCAGGTACAAAGACCAGCAGTTATAATGAGATGAAGATAATGCTAACAATCAACAGAGGGCTTCTTGGGAATACTGAAGAGGTGCACACAGTCTAACCTTGGGGACGTTCATCAGGGAAGGTTTCCTGGCAGAGAAACGCCTGAAATGAGTCTTAATGCATAACTGGCAATTATGGGCAAAGTAAGGAGGCCTAAAAAACATAGCACAGAGTTTTCAGGAACTGACGCAAGATCTTCTGCCTGCAGCATTGTGTGTATGAAAGAGAAGTGGAGGATCCAGAGAGAAGGCTAGAGAGATGAAAGGGGTGGAATCATGGAGGGATGTCTCCCCTGGAGTTTATGTTGTGGATGCATGATTCTCCATGAGAAACAAGGCTGAGGAGTGGGTAGTGACAGGACGCAGTGGGGGTAAAATCTGGAATGGATAAATGGAGTACATATGCATAATTTTTAAAAGCATGTTCAACATACCTACTATCTTTGTAACACAAATTTTACAGACAGTAAAGCTCACAAAACCTTAGTGAGGAAACTAGCAAGAAGAAGAAGAGGAAGAAGAAGGAGGAGGTGGTGGAGATGGAGATTTCTTGTGTGCTAGTCAAGTGACATGCATTTTCAGAATCGTCATGTATGTCTGAGAAAGCTGCATAGAAGGGCACAGGTTAAGAAAGATTTTAAAAACATATGTTAGGGCACTGAAAGCTTCTGAAAGATTGTAACACTAGCCTATTTCTACATCTTAGCTGGATGCCTATAATAACAAAGAGCAGGTAGAAGGTAGGAAAGAGGAGCACCTGCACAGAGGGAGACCCTCAGAAGACCCTTGTAGTCACCCTGGAGGTTATTACAAGCACCGGAATGGGGAGGGTAGGAGGAGAAGAGGATGGAAAACATTACAGACATAGAAAACATACACGAAGTGAAACCGGTGGATGTGGAAATAAACTTGCAGCACAAAGAAGAAACCAATAACAAAGAGGGAGTCCCAGCTGGCTGGTGGGATGACTGAATGGGCAGGAGAGCCACCAATGCAGTGGGGGTAACTGAGCGGAAGGCAGGGGAGGAAGGAGGCAGTGGCCCAGCTCAGGTTTGCATCAGTTCCTCAATCATGCAGCCTCTGCTGCTGCTGCTGCTGAATTTGACATCCAGCTGTTGCAAATCTCTGTGTCAGCCATTGTGTTTACTCACATCATGAACCTTCCACTGGTTCCACATTCACTGACTGTGCTGCTCTTGGAGGCCTGGAAATTGGCATGAGTATTACAGCTTTATAGTTCAATGTGTTGTGGACCTTGACTTACAGTGTTGGCGAAAGAACAAGTAGCTTTATGTTCAGTGTGAGGCCATTCTGTGTGCAATGTTAGTTTCTTCCCACTGCCTCCGACCCTGAGGTCTAAACCTGCCCCCATTCCTGTGAATTTCTGCTTCCATGTCTTCCTTCTTATTGCCTGTGTGAGCTTGCTTACAAGACATGAAGGTAACTGTGTGTTGTTACAGTAGACAAGAGAAAATCAAAAATGGATGCATCCAGGAGAGAGATGCACTTGGAAATACCTTAGCAATCTAAGTCTTCACCTGAGAACCAGCAACCCCAGTATACAACATATTTTCAATACTAAGTCAAAACAAAACAAAAAGATCTGATTAGGTTCTCTTATTCCTGGTCTCATTAGTGATTTCCCAAACTCTGACTTTCATCCTTCACCATAATCTGTGTACTCCCCAACACCCAGTCCTCGGAAATAGTTTTTTTGCTCTGACCTCAATTTCCCTATGTTAATTGCATTTTAAATTTATCTACTGCAGAGGTCCTCAAACTACGGCCCGCAGGCCACAGTGTGCCCACTGAGGACATTTATCCACTCCGCCGGGTGTTTTTTGCCCCCACTGCCTGTCCTACTTCACAGCCCACTCATCCCGGACCGCAGTGCGCATGTGTGGAATGTGTGCCACACTCTCCAACTCCCCTCATTCTCTCTGTCTCTTGACTCCTCCTCTCAGTCTCAGGTGAGACTGAGACTCGTGATCAAAGGAGTCAGAAGTTTGCCTGTGCAGAGTCTGCTGCTGCCTGAGGACTGAGGTAAGAACAAGTTAGCATTTATTTTTTCTTGAAGTTAGGAGGTCTATTTTTATTTTTTTTATTTTGCAGTTAGCAGGGCCTTTTTCTGCAGTTAAGGGGGGCCTTTTTTCCCTGAAGTTAGGAGGT